>JACCID010000205.1:0-105000 GCA_018906775.1 Sycophila sp. Sp_5
ATCTTTTGTCATTGAGAAAAAAATCGGGCGCTGTTCCTGTAGACGACGTCCAGGTGTCCAGGAACACCGTCATGACGACGGGTCGTCGTCTTCAGGGAAGCCGACCACGATCTTGGTCATTAAGAAAAAATTCAGGCACTGCTTCTGTAGACGATGTCCAGGTGTCCAAGAACACCGTCAGGACGACGGGACGTCATCTACATGGCAGCGCACCCCGCACTTGGTCATTGAAAAAAAAATTGGGGGCTGTTCTTGTAGACGATGTCCAGGTGCCCAGGATCACCCTCAGGACGACGGGACGTCGTCTACCTGGCAGCCCACCCCGCACTTGGTCATTGAAAAAAAAAATTGAGGCTGTTCTTGTAGACAATGTCCAAGTGTCCAGGAACACCCTCAGGAAGACGGGTCGTCGTCTTCAGGGAAGCCGACCACGATGTTGGTCATTAAGAAAAAAATCGGGCGCTGCTTCTGTAGACGATGACCAGGTGTCCAGGAACACCCTCAGGACGACGGGATGTCGTCTACAAAGCAGCGCACCCCGCACTTGGTCATTAAAAAAAAAATGGGAGGCTGTTCTTGTAGACGATGTCCAGGTGTCCAAGAACACCGTCAAAAAACGGGCGCTACTTCTGTAGACCATGACCAGGTGCCCAGGAACACCCTCAGGACGTCGGAACGTCGTCTACAAGGCAGCCCACCCCGCACTAAGTCATTAAGAATAAATTCAGTCGCTGTTCCTGTAGATGATGTCCATGTGTCAAGGAATACCGTCAGGACGACGGGACGTCATCTACATGGCAGCGCACCCCGCACTTGGTCATTGAATAAAAATTGGGGGCTGTTCTTGTAGACGATGTTCAGGTGTCCAGGAACACCCTCAGGACGACGGAACGTCGTCTTCAGGGAAGCCCACCACGATCTTGGTCATTGAGAAAAAAATCGGGCGCTGTTCCTGTAGACGACGTCCAGGTGTCCAGGAACACCGTCATGACGACGGGTCGTCGTCTTCAGGGAAGCCGACCACGATCTTGGTCATTAAGAAAAAATTCAGGCACTGCTTCTGTAGACGATGTCCAGGTGTCCAAGAACACCGTCAGGACGACGGGACGTCATCTACATGGCAGCGCACCCCGCACTTGGTCATTGAAAAAAAAAATTGGGGGCTGTTCTTGTAGACGATGTCCAGGTGTCCAGGAACACCCTCAGGACGACGGAACGTCGTCTACATGGCAGCCCACCCCGCACTTGGTCATTGAAAAAAAATTGGGGCTGCTTCTGTAGACGATGTCCATGTGTCCAGGAACATCCTCAGGACGACGGGACGTCGTCTTCAGGGAAGCCCATCACGATCTTGGTCATTAAGAAAAAAATCGGGCGCTGCTTCTGTAGACGATGTCCAGGTGCCCAGGAACACCCTCAGGAAGACGGGACGTCGTCTACAAGGCAGTCCACCCCGCACGTGGTCATTGAAAAAAAAATTGGGGGCTGCTTCTGTAGACGATGTCCAGGTGCCCAGGAACACCCTCAGGACGACGGAACGTCGTCTTCAGGGAAGCCCACCACGATCTTGGTCATTGAGAAAAAAAAACCGGGCGCTGTTCCTGTAGACGATTTCCAGGTGTCCAGGAACACCGTCAGGTCGTCGGGACGTCGTCTACAAGTCAGCCCACCCCGCACTTGGTCATTGAAAAAAAAATTGGGGGCTGTTCTTGTAGACGATGTCCAGGTGCCCAGGAACACCCTCAGGATGACGGAACGTCGTCTTCAGGGAAGCCCACCACGATCTTGGTCATTAAGAAAAAAATCGGGCGCTGTTCCTGTAGACGATGTCCAAGTATCCAGGAACACCCTCAGTACGACGGGAAGTCGTCTACAGGGAAGCCGACCACGATGTTGGTCATTAAGAAAAATATCGGGCGCTATTCCTGCAGATGATGTCCAGGTGTCCAGGAACACCATCAGGACGACGGAACGTCGTCTTCAGGGAAGCCCACCACGATCTTGGTCATTAAGAAAAAAATCAGGCGCTGCTTCTGTAGACGTTGACCAGGTGTCCAGGAACACCCTCAGGACGACGGGACGTCTTCTACAGGGAAGCCCACTACGATCTTGGTCATTAAGAAAAAATTCAGGCACTGCTTCTGTAGACGTTGTCCAGGTGTCCAAGAACACCGTCAGGACGACGGGACGTCGTCTACATGGCAGCGCATCCCGCACTTGGTCATTGAAAAAAAAATCGGGCGCTGTTCCTGTAGACGACGTCCAGGTGTCCAGGAACACCGTCATGACGACGGGTCGTCGTCTTCAGGGAAGCCGACCACGATGTTGGTCATTAAGAAAAAAATCGGGCGCTGCTTCTGTAGACGATGACCAGGTGTCCAGGAACACCCTCAGGACGACGGGACGTCGTCTACAAGGCAGCGCACCCCGCACTTGGTCATTAAAAAAAATGGGTGGCTGTTCTTGTAGACGATGTCCAGGTGCCCAGGAACATCCTCAGGACGTCGGGACGTCGTCTACAAGGCAGCGCACCCCTCACTTGGTCATTAAAAAAAAATTCAGGCGCTTTTCCTGTAGACGATGTCCAGGTGTCAAGGAACACCCTCAGGACGTCGGGACGTCGTCTACAAGGCAGCCCACCCCGCACTAAGTCATTAAGAAAAAATTCAGGCGCTGTTCCTGTAGACGATGTCCAGGTTTCAAGGAACACCCTCAGGACGCTCCCAGCCTGAGACGCTTGCCCGCTGGCACCACTCTTCTTCTCATCAGCCTCTGCTGATGGAGTCGTGGGCGCATTCACACGACTCCCGTCTCCCCGCGGAGGTCGTGCGCTGGTCTCGACGTCCTCCTCTTCAGCAGGAACTTCTGCGCCGAGGATGTACGGCTTCATCTGCTCTGAGTGAATCGGACCCACTGTCCGTCCACTTTGGTCACGCATCGCGTAAGTGTTGCTGCCCAAGATTTCCGTAACTTCGTACGAACCGGCAAACTTCGGAGCTAGCTACCCAGCTACTCCTTTTGCCGCATTGGGAAGAACTTTGTTCCTTTCTCAAACGAGGTCTCCGACTTTGAAACTCGCTTCGCTTCGGCGCGCGTTGTAGTAACGCGCCTGCCGATCTTGTTCCTTGTCGGAACTCTCCGCTGCCATGTCGTGGACCTCGGAGAGAATTTTCATTCGAAGAGCCCATTCTTCTCGAGCCTCTTCTTCGTACTGTTTTGGTATTTCAAGCATCTGCTTGCCATACTCCGAGTCTAAGGTCTTCGGATGCCTGCCGTAGACGAGGAATGCAGGTGTCATTCCTGTGGCGCTACTTTTGGAATTATTGAACGCATGGACGAGCTCTGTGAGATGCTCGTCCCAGTGATCGTGGTCATCTTGGATGAAAGCCATGATCATCTGCTATATCGTTCGGATAACCCTTTCGACCGGGTTAGCCTGCGGATGGTACGGGGGCGTCGTTTCGTGACGTATCCCCTTGGTGTTCAGAAAACCGTCAATCGTTCGGTTTTTGAACTCTGACCCGTTGTCGGAGAGGAAGACTTTGGGTGTTCCAAACCGGAGACAGATGCGTTCCTTGAATTCCGCCAGTATGGCTTTGCCTGTGGCGCGGTAAAGCGGAATTACTTCCACCCACCGTGTGAATAATTCCTGGAAGACTAGGATGTATTCGTACCCTTTGCTCGTCTTGGGTAGCGGGCCCATAATGTCGCAGCGCCCGATATTTTTCTCAATGACCAAGATCGTGGTGGGTTTCCCTGTAGACGACGTCCCGTCATCCTGAGGGTGTTCCTGGACACCTGGACATCGTCTACAGAAGCAGCCCCCAATTTTTTTTTCAATGACCAAGATCGTGGTGGGCTTCCCTGAAGACGACGTCCCGTCGTCCTGACGGTGTTCCTGAACACCTGGACATCGTCTACAGGAACAGCGCCCGATTTTTCTCTCAATGACCAAGATCGTGGTGGGCTTCCCTGAAGACGATGTCCCGTCATCCTGAGGGTGTTCCTGGGCACCTGGACATCGTCTGCAGGAGCAGCGCCCGATTTTTTTCTCAATGACCAAGATCGTGGTGGGCTTCCCTGAAGACGACGTCCCGTCGTCCTGACGGAGTTCCTGGACACTTGGACATCGTCTACAGGAACAGCGCCCGCTTTTTTTCTCAATGACCAAGTACGGGGTGAGCTGCCTTGTAGACGACGTCCCGTCGTCCTGAGGGTGTTCCTGGATACTTGGACATCGTCTACAGGAACAGCGCCCGATTTTTTTCTCAATGACCAAGTGTAGGGTGGACACACGTGTTTAATTTTATGTTTATAACGTTCCCTTTTATCATTCTGTTAACATAAGCATCCAAACACATACCGAAAAGTTTAATTGTCTTATTAGATATTAGGTCTAGTACACACTAAAAGAATTAGAGCAGCAGATTAACAAAAGACATAGTATAGCACCTTTGCCGGTCACTTGCAGTAAGGAGTAGGAATATGTAAATAAGCGGTGCAGAATAAGAAATTAAGTAGGTCTACGACGAAAATAAGAAAATAAGACATCTTATTCTCGTAACATACCCCGCAGGGGGCGTCTGGGTGACTCAAGGTGTTCCCGCGCAGCCATGTAGTATGTTTGTGTTGTTGGGACAACAGTGAATGAAAAAGGGACAAAGTGTAAATGTGTTGAATTGAAGATTGTATTGAATTGAAGATTGTATGTAGATGAAGTGTTGTATTGGCTTGTAGTGGCGTATAAATGAAAGTTTGTCCTTGAATGTAGAAAAAAGAAGCGTTGTAATGAATGTGATGGTTGTATTGAAAGTATGATGAGGGATAAATAGGTGTTGCATAAAAGAGGTGGCTGTGCGGAGCACTGCGATCACTGGGATGCTTCGGGGATATCAGCGGCCCCGCGGACCCGAAGCGTTGGAGCAGACGGGGTCCGTCCCCTGGGGAGGTGGCGACCCTACTCTGTCGAAGCGCCGGTTTGACCAATGCCTGAATGTGGAAGTGATGGTCGGCCTCGGCCCTAGTAAGGCGATATCTCACATCGACTGGGGGCACCGGAATAGCGTAAGACGAAAGGTTGTGCCCAGCGTGTGAGGTATGAATGTAGTTGATTTGTATTTAAAAGTAGATTTGTGGAGGGTATTCGAGGTCCGCACTCGCCTTAGCTGCCCACCTGTATGAATGTGTGGGGCATGGCTTAGTAGTCGAGAAGCTATGGACGGGGCGTCCGACTGATGTGTGGGTCGTCGGAACGGTAACCTTGGAAGGCGGTCACGCTCTTGCTGGTCCGTTACCGGCAGCAGACTGGCTTAGTCCAGGTAGAGTGTATGTGTCTACTGAATGACTGACGCCCTCAGGATGAATGAAAGCTGAGTGGGAATTTCGAATGTATGACCGCAAAGGGGGCTCTTTGCCACGGCACATCCCCGGGGTGTAGCATGCCCCCGGCCCCAGCTAAGTGGTGATACCGAGCCGGGGTCAGACCAGGATGGTCCTGAAGTTGGGAGATGCATTTTTTGTCTTGTACTCGTAGCTAGAGCATAAACAGGTACTATGGGAGACCCGGGGCCCGCGGGGCGATGCCCCGTCCGGGTCAATTGGGGTCAGCTTCGTAGTGGCAGTGGTTAAGCCCATATGCGGGCTAGAGACTTCGGTCTCGACGTGTGAGTTGCGGTGCACAACTCGGGCATCCCGCCTGCAGAGCGGGTAGAGGCTTTAGAAGGGCCTCGCCTCCAACAAAGAGGATCGCTGTGCCTGGAAACCACAGAGTGAGAAATTTGTAGCAGTCGTCCTGTACGATCTGCACAAAGATATGGGCGTATCCCATTCCCGACGCCTCTAGGGAGGCCGTGTGAATAAGCCGCAAGGCAGGTGTCGCACGTTAAACAAAACGGATATATATTCTCGTAACATATCATTTACGTATTTACGTAATTATCTGTTAATGTAACTAAAACTATTCCTTGTGTTGTATCTACTGTAAAGTCTAATTTATAAAAAAATCATCTATTATTTATAATATTTTAAAAAATTTGTATTAAATATATTTATATTAAGTAAAACGTATTTTCTCCATCCCTCGGGCGAAAGTACGAGGGATGGAGCCTTCGCCTTTTGTTTACGCTAGAAGAAGGAGCATTTTTAGCCACTGCATGTGCGTCATTTGTTTTAAATTCGAAAGCTCTGTCAGGAAGATTTTGAAAGTCTAACCCCTTTAAGTTCGGTTCAATTCTAATAGCTAATAGACATTCATCAATGAAAGTCTATGTAGATAATTAGCGTCCTTTAAATAATTTATATACCACAAATGTGCAGGTTGTGTTTGTAGTCGTATGATTTTCGATTTATCCCGCTTATAACGCAAATAAAATTCAATCCCCTTGCTAGCTTTTTTAATTATCAAAAAGAATGCTAATCAACCGTACACTTAAATTAGAACATTATATTGAACGTTATTGAAAATGTAGAAATAAATACGAATACAGTAAATTGGTTAAAAAAATTTGCATTAAATATGAAAATTCTACATTTAAAGGCAATATTGTTAACAATTTTTGTTGTGAAATTATAAAAAATGATTGTAAGAAAGAAAATTTGTGTTTTAAAAACAAACAATTACATTTTTATTAATTATTTAATTTACAAATATTACGTTTATTTTGCTTGTTTATGTATTTTCGATGCTCGCCCCCAACCAGCAGCACTCGCTACGCTCGTGCTGCAAATGTTGGGCGGGCATCACACATATATAAACGCGCGATAGTTACAATAAAAAAATATAAGCAGAATATTCTAAACGAACCCGTGGCGAAAGTAAAAAGATGGCTGCGCAGAACAACTGCCAGTTGAGGTCAGTTTAAAGGTTAGAAATTGATTATTTTACTATTTTCTAATCAATAATATAACCGTACTTTCGCCCGAGGATAGAGAAAAATACTATTTCTTACACGGGAGAGAAGTGGAACTCATGCACGGACGTGTATGACGGCCTCGGCTTCGCCTCGGCCATCCTACCACGTCCGTGCGGAAGTTCCATTTCTCCCCCTTGTAAGAAAATCTACTATTTATTATAATCATGTAATTGATAAAATGTTATAAAAAATGAAAATTTTTTCACTTTAAACAATTAAATTTAAAAAATTAATTATTTTCAACATAAATTCAAAAATTATTTTTTAAGCGAACATTATCTTTATTCAGTAGATATAACTAAAATTATTGTTAAATAAAGAGTTATGAGATCAAACTAAAAGGAAATTATTTTTTTATTTGAAACGAGAAATTAATACGAAACGTTTCATGTAAAATCATTATCTAGTAGGTCTGCGCTCTTCTCGTAAATAGCTGAATAACTTTCTATAATGTCTTTGATGTATTTGTTATATTATTCTTATAATAATAAATTTTAAAATCGAAATTAATACAAATGATGTAATGTAATAATATTAAGAATAACATTCTTAAATATTATATATTATTTAATTTAATTTACCTTTTAACTCCCCGTGATTACAATAAATTTACGATACGAGTCTTTTACTATACGCAACTTAAAAATTAAATTATTTGAATATATAAAATGTAAAATAAGTTTCTATAATTCTTAAAAAAATTATAATAGTTTATAAAAAAAAGTAATCTATTCAAAGCTTAAAACAATGATAAATTATTTTAAACAGGAACCAAATATTACTTACTGAGCGAGCGTTAGTAAGCGAGGTACGTTGCTAGTAATATAAATTAAATTAAATTAAATTGATAATTAATCATTCATTCGCCAACATGGCGTCGGAAGGTAAGCAACCGCCCGACCCTCCTCTCAATAAATATTATAAGTGTTATCCCAGCACCAAAGTTGGATCAGTGGTATGTTTAATAGTGGCTAAATATAATGCAGGGAGTGCAATTCAATTTATAAGCAATGCATTTATTATCTGTCAAGACCATCCCAACTTTACAATATCCTCAAATCTACCATATGGATCATTAAACGAGACAACGCGGCAATTCATAGCTCAATCAAAGCTCGTAGAATGTGAGAAAATAAAACAAGACATAATCAAGGATTTAGTACATGAAAGAAATGTGGAGAATCAGCATGAAACCACAATTTTTGAAGATTTCAGTGAAATTGAATCACTCAAAATCGAAAATAGTTATTAAAACAATAGTTATTAAAAAAATTGTATAAAGTAACGCAAGACAAAAATGAATTATTAAACGAATTACTTGAAAAAGAAAAACAATCAAACAAAGTAAATAAAAACACCAAAGTAACAAACACGTATGCCGAAATATTAACAAATATAAAACCACATGTGAAAAGAGTCCCAAAATTGATAATAAAAAAAACAAATATGAACAGTAACATTAACCTCGAAAAAGAAGTATTACATTACTTAACTAAAGACAAAACTATACAAACCAAAAGTGTATTTATAAAAAATAAGGACACGATTATAATAAACTGTATGAATGAAAAAAGTGTTGATACAATAGAAAATATATTAGCAAAGAAACTAAGCAATAATGCGAAGATAGATAAGACACAAGCGAAAAACCCAATTATAAAAGTCATAAACATTGATAAAGTTTTAAAAAACAGTGAAGAAATAGAACAGGACATTAATATCAGAAATTTCGACAACTTTGAAGATAAGTGTAAAGTGTTATATTCATTTGTTAATCCAAAAACTGAGTCAATAAGTGCAATAATAGAAGTATCATTAGCTATATATAAACATATTCGCGATAACAAAAACAAAGTATTTGTGGGTTATCAAAACTGTAGAGTTTTTGACCAAATTAATACAAATCCTTGCCCAAAATGCTCGAAATTTGAATATGGATTTAAGAAGTGTCCTAATGTTGCTCCATGCTACAAATGTGCAGGTAATCATACAACAATTGAGTGCAATAGTGAAAATCTTAAATGTGCAAATTGTGAATTTTACAACAACAAATTTAATACTAAATACAATATCAACCACAGTGCAATAGATAGTCAACAATGTGAAATATTAAAAAATAAAATTAAAAAATACTTCGAAATGACTGACTACCCGATGCAGCCAACTCATCAATGTTACTTCGGTAAGGTAGATAACAATAAAGAGCAACATTTCAATAGACAGTCGGTAATTAGAAAACCCAGATTACCGAGCAATACATCAGTCGATTCGCTACCGTCACCAAATAGTATAACATAAAATAAAAAACTTAGAAGCTAATGGATATAGATTACCTAGATAATATAGATAACAAAATAGTAGTAGATGATTTACATTCTCTAGATACGTTAGCCAAAACACGGAAATAATACTATGCATTAACATACGAAGTTTTAATGCAAATTTTAATAAACTATTAGTATTTACACAAAATTTAAGATTAAAGCCTAGTATTATAATATGTACGAAAACTTGGAATTTACAACATCATCAGTTATTTAACATACCAAAATGATATATAACTCTAGTCAAATTAACAAATCCGATGGAGTTGTAGTATATATTAATGAAAATATTAAAGAATCAACAGAAATAATTAGAATTAATAATTTGAGTGTAATAAACTCAAAAATAACATTGGTAGATGATAAATAACTAGTAATATTAGCAGTTTATAGATCGCATGACATGCACAAAACAGAATTCTTACTAAACATAAAAAATTTAATAGAACATAATAAAAAAATCAAAAACAATATTATAGTTGGTGATTTCAACATGGATATCTTAAGTCAAGACACATTAAACAAAGAATTTTTACAGACGTTACTACTAAATGGTTACTGTCCAGGAATACACTCTATTACAAGACCATCAAATTTAAACAGTAACCAAGGCACTTGCATAGACAACTTCTATATGAAAATGCAAAAAATCAACTTTAAAACGTATTTACTGAAAACACCTTTAAATGACCACTATCCTATTATGATGTCATTTAAAAACATAATAAGAGTTACTGTTCAAAAGAACAATGTAAAAATTAATTATAGGAATCTAAAGAAAAATGTTCAAACACTAAATTGGTTAGAGATATCAGCAATAAATAACCCGAATCAAGCTACATGTAAAATTGAGTGTATCTTTTTGTTTCGCGATTGTACGTGAGACAAACACGGCAATCGAGGATTTTCATTTTTTATACTAGACCTCTTTTAATCCTTTTCGCGCATTTAGCGAAAAGGTATGATTTATGATTATTTATGGTCTTCAAAAGGTTTACTTGTAAGGACGCGTCGGTACAGATGCATCTGCGCGACACATGCGTCCAGGGAAAAACCCTGCAATAAAAAAGGGTCTTTCGGGGCGCGTCTTTTGCACTCTTAGGTGCCTCCTTTTGCGCGTCTCCGAGCCGATGAACTAATGAACGTGAAAACTCTCGGCAGTCTCTAGAGTGATCTCATAGAGTGAAGATCAAACTCTATGTATAACTGTTGAATACTATTTGCTTTCTCTTTTTACTTAATATATACATTTTTAGTTAAACACTGTCTTCAGTTTTATTCCCAAGTCCTTACCTAACCCTTTCAAAAACACTACAGAAGCAATAATAAATAAAATCAAATACAAATACAAAAACCAATAAGCATATGAAGCCCAGAAAAAATTGGATTACTAAAGCTATTATAATATCGTGCAAAAAGAAGGAAAAACTATACAAAATTAGCAAAAAAGATCCTACAAACAAAGAAAAAAGAGAAAAATACAATAACTACAACAAAATACTAAATAAAATAATTAATCAAGCAAAGGAAGATTATGATAAAAAACAGGTAAACTTAAATACTAATAATCCAAAAAAACTATGGAAACTAATTAACAGCAAACTAGGTAAAAATAATAAAAAGTGAACATAAGTTTTCTAATGCATGATAGACAAAAAATCACTGACTCTAATGAAATTGCGGATAAAATGAATAACTTCTTTTGTAAAGTAGGAAAAGAATTAGCTGAAAAAATATCACCACCACCAAATGAACACATAGAGATGCCAAAAATAAATCATAAAAGCATGTACTTAAATCCAACTGGAAAACAAGAGATAATAGAAATAATCAACAAACTAAAAGAAACCAAAGGAGGGCATGACGAAATTAACTCGAGAGTACTAAAAATGATAAGTGCAGTTATATCGACACCTTTAGCACATATATTCAACATCTGTGTAGAACAAGGAATATGGCCTGAAGAACTAAAAATAGCGGAAATTACACCAATACACAAAGCGAAAGAAAAATATTTAATGGCAAATTATAGGCCCATATCACTAATATCGAATATAGCAAAAATTTTTGAAAAAGCACTGCACAAATGAATGTTACAGTTCTTCAACAAACGCAATTTGCTAGCAGAAAATCAATATGAATTCAAGATGAACAGGAGTACAAAAGATGCGCTAACATATATTTCCAACATAATTTACAACCATTTAGATAAAAGTAATTGTATTGCTGTAACCTTTCTGGATCTTGCAAAAGCTTTCGACACTATAAACCACAAAATAATTCTAGATAAGTTATACAATTAAGGGATACGCGGAAACACACATAAACTAATTCAAAGTTATCTGAGTAACAGAAGACAAAAAGTTAAGGTAAATAACAAATTTAGTAAATATGAGAAGATTGATATGGGAGTGTCACAAGGAACTATCATTGGACCATTATTATTTTTCATTTCTATCAACAATATGTTAAATACAATACCGGAAAAGCTAATTTTATCATTCGCTGATGACACTGCTATTATAGCTCCAGGAAAAAATTGGCAAGAAGTTGAACAATCAATGAACAACTTTTTAGAAAAAATATCAAAGTGGCTTGCACTAAACAAATTATCGTTAAATATAGATAAAACAGTATACATATAATTTGGCAACAATATCAACAGTACACCAAAGAACCTAAACATAAAAATCAATAATACAAAAATAAACAGTTGAAAATCATAAGTATCTAGGAATAATGTTTGACAGCAACATGAAATGGGATGTTCATCCGAAATACATTTATAACAAAACCAAGTATCTAATTTGTACTTTTTACAAATTAGCTAAGATTATGCACACTAATACTCTGAGAATGATCTATTACACATGCATCTGCGCGACACATGCGTCCAGGGAAAAACCCTGCAATAAAAAGGGTCTTTCGGGGCAAAAAGATACAGAAGTATAAGCATAAAAAATAACTACATTAGAGCAGTAATTACCTTCAATAACTTTTCGAACGATATTAAGAACTGGTTAAATAAAAACAACATTAAAAAGAGAATCAAACATTGGATAAAAGATAACTCATAATGGACAACAAAATAGATTGTCAAAAAATTAAAAATTTTTTATCACTGCAAATTAAAGACAAAAAAATTGCATATTTCCTAATAGTAAAATATTTTTCACTACTAAATGAGAAGCACATTTCGGATCTTACATTGGAAGTCCATGAAGATTTGAATAACAAAACAAAATTAATACTGGACATAAGAACGAATATACAGGGTGTCAATTAAGTCCCGGGACGGCTGAATATTTTCAGAGGTAAAGTAATTCTGATAAAGGTCGAGGTCATTTCTTAAGTAACTTTCAACGAGGAATCTAATGGTGACATTCATTTTGACCTTGGACTTGACCTTGAAGGTTATTTCAAGGTCAACTGTTTTTTTTTAAATAGGAACCCCCATTTTTAAGACTGGTAATCGATAGAGCGGGAAATTTTACATTTAGATACGTAATTAAGTCAGAGATAGTGTTTGAACTTGAGGGTTACTCCAAGGTTATTTACACTCCAGCAAGATTCTTAGATACCTCTGAATATTTTTGCAAGCGTAAAGCTATTCCTCGTGTAACTTTCAACGAGGAACTCAATGGTGACCTTATACTTGACCTTGGGCGTGACCTTCAAGGTTATTTCAAGGACACCTATTGTTTTTAATGGAAATCTTCATTTTTTACACTGGCAATCGATAGAGTGGGAAATTTCATTTCGAAAATAGTATTTGACGTGATCTTTAGAAGGTCAAATCAAGGTCAATTTTGGATAAACTGTCAAAATATTGTCGTATTCAAACTTTAGAGGATTTATGAAAGACTAAATGTTTGAAAAAGTTTTGAAACCAACAACATCGACCACCTTGACTTTGAGATCAGCTTTGCACATTATTTGAAAGTTCAAGCACATTTAAATTAATAACCTTACTATCGCCCTTATTCTTACTTTTAGCGTTACCCAGAAACAACGACTCAACGGCTGATCTCAAAGTCAAGGTGGTCGATGTTGTTGGTTTCAAAACTTTTTCAAACATTTAGTCTTTCATAAATCCTCTAAAGTTTGAATACGACAATGTTTTGACAGTTTATCCAAAATTGACCTTGATTTGACCTTCTAAAGATCACGTCGAATACTATTTTCGAAATGAAATTTCCCACTCTATCGATTGCCAGTGTAAAAAATGAAGATTTCCATTAAAAACAATAGGTGTCCTTGAAATAACCTTGAAGGTCACGTCCAAGGTCAAGTATAAGGTCACCATTGAGTTCCTCGTTGAAAGTTACACGCGGAATAGCTTTACCGCTTGCAAAAATATTCAGAGGTATCTAAGAACCTTGCTGGAGTGTAAATAACCTTGGAGTAACCCTCAAGTTCAAACACTAGCTCTGACTTAATTACGTATCTGAATGTAAAATTTCTCGCTCTATCGATTACCAGTCTTAAAAATGGGGGTTCCTATTTAAAAAAAAACAGTTGACCTTGAAATAACCTTCAAGGTCAAGTCCAAGGTCAAAGTGAATGTCACCATTAGATTCCTCGTTGAAAGTTACATAAGAAATGACCTTGACCTTTATCAGAATTACTTTACCTCTGAAAATATTCAGCCGTCCCGGGACTTAATTGACACCCTGTATGTGCAAAGGGAAATTGCAATCAACATTATAAGAGAGCTCACAGGCGAATGTCGATCTACAACTGGAAAAAAATGCACAAGAAAAATACAAACTTAATCATCACAGTAACTAATATAGCAGAAATTATAATAAATAATCTTGAAGAAGTTCATGCAAATGTTAAAACAACAAACAAAGAAAAATGTGTTCTATGTGACTATCCATGCATTAACAAAATCAAACATATACATTTTGTAACAGCAACAACAATTCCAAAGAGTGATGAAAATATAGCAAGTAAATATAAATTAGCAAGAGTTAATAAATTGAATCATACAACAGAAGAGATATTCACAAAAATAGACAATAAAGCTTTTTTAAATACTAATAAAATATTACAAAAAGCAATCCTGAATCCTCCAGATAACAAATTAACAAAACCAAATGAAATAAGAATGTCATATAATGATATTAACAATTTAGGAAACAACAAAGCGCATCTATACTTTGACAGAGGAACAAGAGGCATTCAGTCATTTACTAACTCTATGCAGCCAATTTCTAAACAAAACAAAAATTTAAATATTATTGATTTAGATGGAATTCTATTCACATCATCTTGTAAATGCATATTAAGTAAAGAACACAAAGACATTTTCCCACACTACAGAGTAAACTGTGCAGTAGGGCTAACTTGCCCTAAGAGAATGAACAACTTTCAAAAAGAAACATGCAAAAGAAGCAAAAACGCATCAACAGAAATGTACTCGAAAGCAAGCTCAATGCTGATTAGATATTGGAGATGAGGAACTACAATGCAACATTGAATTCAGATTGGGCAAGTATTAGCAAATAGTTTTTTACCTAGTAACGATGTTACTAGGCAAGAAGACTGCGCATTACCTTGCTAAGTCCCCAAATTCTAGCATTTACAGTTTTCTTTGCTGTTTTCTTTTCATTCTATTCTTTTACTTTTTTATTTTCTTTTTTCATTTCGTTCTATTCTTTACTCCCTTCTTTTAGTGTTAAGTATTCGTTTTATATAGAGCAAGGTCAGCAAACAGGAAACTTATCCTCTGCTGGGTTACTTTTGTAACTATGTTTAATAAACAACTGGATTTATAGAAAATGGATGGATGGGTGGATGGGTGGATGGATGGATGCATCCATCCATCCATCCACCCATCCATGCACCCATCCGTCCATCCATCCACCCATCCATCCATCCATCCATCCATCCATGCATTCATGCATCGATCCATCGATCCATCCATCCATCCATACACCCATCCTCCCATCCATCCATCCATCCACCCATTAGCGATATATTAATTAATTAATTAATTAATTAATTAATTAATTATTATTTATTTATTTATTTATTTATTTATTTATTTATTTATTTATTTATTTATTTATTTATTTATTTATTTATTTATTTATTTATTTATTTATTTATTTATTTATTTATTTATTTATTTATTTATTTATTTATTTATTTATTTATTTATTTATTTATTTATTTGTTCCTGTTTCGGATTACTCGACCTTTTGTATTTAGTTATATTCGATTTAGCCCCTTGGCCAATCCTTTTTCCAACAGTCAATGAAAGAAGAGATCCGCTATCCTCTGATCGGCCGAGCTGGGCCGAGTGGGAACCGCTGTTCCCCTATTACTAACCCTGAGTGAGAGAGGGCAAAGAGCATCTTGGTGCGCTGTTGCTGCGTGGCTGCGGAGATGATCTTCGGGCACCTGGGTCTCGTCTCACGGCTATTCGCGTCGCGTATTGGACCCCATTCCTTCCGGGCGCTTCGCGGGGAAGGGGGGGTTTATTCGGCTATTAGCCGTACTTGTAGTAAGCTTTGTTGCTCTATCTCTCTTGCTCTAACCTATTGTACACGTGTGGCGTCTCCGGCGCTCTTGCTTCTTTGACGAGCTGTAACGTGCTCGTTTCCACGTTACAATTTATTTATTTTATTTATTTATTTATTTATTTATCAATTTATTTATTTATTTATTTATTTATCCATTTATCAATTTATTTTATTTATTTATTTAATAATAATCGGAAACTTCGAGCGGACCATTACACATTACAAAAGTATTTTAGTCAAAAATATTAACGACGTATTGATGAATGCCGATCCCTGCCTACAGCCAGGCGACGGCCAATGCCCTCAAGGAGTGGTCGTCCCTGAGCTGTACCGTGATGTGCGCCTAAATGAGGCACAGTGAACGTTGGTAGTCAAATCGTTGGAAAAAGCTATCAACAACGAGCTGACGGCCACATCCCCCGTTTTAAGGATCATTGACTGCTGCGAGGGGTGCAGATTTTTCATTGCGCCACCGCGGCAGACAAGGAGTGGCTGGAGCGTTGCGCTCCCACCTGGACACCATGGGAGGGGGCGAAGCTCCGCGTTGTGGAGCAAAGCGCCCTCCAAAAGAAGGAGAATGTGACTGTTTACGTCAAAGGTGAGCATGCCGCGGATGTAGTCGTCGATCGACTGGGCCTGCAAAATAATGCGCTACAGGTCCGGGAGTGGAGAGTGGCCGCCTCATGGCATGCCAAGGATGAACCATGGGCACGGTAGAGACAGCGGTGCGCCTGCTCATAGAGGAGTCCGAAGTTGAGGCGCTTAGAGCGCTAGGCGTCCGACCCTTCTGTGATACTGGCAGAGCGCAAGCTGTGCTCTAAAAGGCCGAAGGAGCAGAGGAAGAGGGAAAGTCAGGGGATCCCGCCCAGAAGCCGGCGGAAGGAGGAGCCGCCACTAAGGGGGAAGAAATCATGACTCAGGCAACTAGTGCAGGAGCCACAATTTCTTTCGTGCATCACTGCAAAAGCGCTTTGACTGTACTGGCTAAGTGTATGGCAGAGATGCAGACAGGCATCGCCTTGATTCAAGAAGCTTGGATCAATGCGAGTGGTAGGGTGGCAGGTTTGGGGGTTTTTGGATGGTAGTTCTGGGCGGCTAGAGATGGTCGGGTGCGCAGCTGCATTCTCTTAAAAGGCGTTCAGAGGGAGATCTGGCCACTTCACTGCCATAAAGATCTCACTACAGTCATAGTGAAGAGAAGGACTGAGGGAGGAGCCGAGGAGGAGGCTCCTCCCTCTTATTATCTTAGCTTCGGCGTACTTTCTCAATGACTCAACGGACTCGCGACCTCTGGAGGAGGTGAGTGAGTTGATTGAAAACTGCCACAGGAGAGGCACAGAGGTCATAGTAGGGGGCGATGCAAACGCTCATCATCTCGTCTGGGGCATATCAAACTACCGAGGTGAGAAACTCTTGGAGTATCTCTGCACGACGGAGCTTGATATCCTCAACAGAGGCAGGGTTCCGACTTTCAGAAATAACAAGAGGGAGGAGGTCATAGACATTACTCTAGCAACGAGTGGCATCTTCCTAAAGGTTCGGAGATGGAGAGTATCGGATGAGATATCCATGACTGACCACGAGCAGATCCGCTTCGATCTGGAGAAATTGACCAGAGAAGATCAGATGAGAAGAAATCCTAGGAAGACAAACTGGGATTTGTACTGCATTCGTCTAAGGATACGCTCAGGTGTATGCGGATGACATTCTGATTCTGATTACAGGACATTAGCAGGCCTAATGAATTTTGCACCACTTTTCTGATTGGCTTCTTGGCCCTCTCTCCAGAGCGGGAGTGTCGAAGCGCGGGGGGGGGGGGGGGGGGAGCGTCTACAAGAACACTGACCAAATTTTTTCGTACGTACGTTTCCTCGAATGGGTGCTCCTGTAGACTTCCTCACGTCATCCTGAGTGTGTTCCTGGTCTCCTGAACACCGGGTGGCCGCTCTTAATACAACATCATTCAGAATCACATTCTTAAGTATTATATATTATTTAATTTAACTTACTTTTTAACTCCCCGTCATTACAATAAACTTACGACACAACGAGTCTTTTACTCATACACAACTAAAAATGAAATTATTTGAATATATAAAATGCAAATATAATGTAAAATAAGTTTTTATAATTCTTAAAAAAATAGTTTATTTAAAAGTGAGTATTCTATTCAATACTTAGAACAACGATAAATTATTTCAAACAGGAATTAAAAAGTTATTTACCGAGCGAACGTTAGCGAGCGAGTAAAGTAATAAAAATATCAAAAACAATTAAATCAAACGAAAATATTATAGATGAAATTTTTGAATACTTAAAAGGCTGAAAAATCGAAATTTTTATGAAAGTGTAATTTTTGCAACAAAAAATGTTGATATCATTAAAATTAACAATGAATTTCTTAATTGTATACCGACACCATCAATAGAATATTTAATCACTGGCATAGCAGAAAACGATAATAATGAAAATTTAACAATGTAATTCCATCGGAATTTTTAAACTCATTAACTCCTAATATTAGTTCAATATAAATTAAAATTAAAAAAAGGTGTCAAAATTATCATGTTGCTGAAAAATTTAAATTGATATAATGCTTTTCAAATAAAGTAATGGTTGCAAAAATCATTTTCAGGAAATTGACTGAAAAAGTATATACAGGGTGTTCGAAATGTTCCGGATCCCCCACTTATAACATAAAGTAAGCATTTTGGAAAAAAATGTTAAATACAAAAGTTGTTAAGTTTTGAAGGTTGAACTAAATGATGACCTTGGATTTGTTATTGGTTATCATTTTCAAGGTCATTTAAAGGTTATCTTCAGTTTTTTAAATAGGGACCCCTATTTTTTATTTCAGATTCTGAAAGAGCACAAAATTTTACATCTGGATATGTACCCACGTTATGGCTCAAAATGACCTACAGAGGTCATTTAGTGGTTAAATGATTATTTAGTAGCAGAAAGCCAAGAAATCCCGATTATTAAGAACTTTGAGCGTATCTGACCAATACTAAAGTAATTTGATTTTGCAAGACAAACTTTATGGTGGCGTTAAATTGACATTGCCCTTGATTTTCAAGGTCATTTGAAGGTTAACTTTAGTTTTCCAAATTAAGCCTCCTAGTTGTAATTCTCCATTTTGCACCAGCGCTAAATTCTGCATTAGGATTGTAGAAGGTGTAATTGACACTGGCGTAAAATAAGCCTTAGGCCAGACAACCACATACCTCGGGGGGGGAAAATGATAAATAAAAAAATGTCTAATTAACATAAGCCTTAGGCCCAACAACTACATACCTCGGGGGAGAAAATGATAAATAAAAAAATGTCTAATCAAAATAAGCCTTAGGCCCAACAACTACATACCTCGGGAGAGAAAATGATAAATAAAAAAATGTCTAATCAAAATAAGCCTTAGGCCCAACAACTACATACCTCGGGGGGGGGAAAATGATAAATAAAAAAATGTCTAATCAAAATAAGCCTTAGGCCCAACAACTACATACCTCGGGGGAGAAAATGATAAATAAAAAAATGTCTAATCAAAATGAGCCTTATTGCTCAGGCACGGGAGGTACAACTAATTAAGGTAACATCATGGGTGATCCAGCCAACTAAGGTAAGACCATCGGCGGCCCAGCCTACTAAGACAAGAACACTAGCGGCCCAGTCAGCTAAGGCAGGACTATCGGCGGCCCAGCTAACTAAATCAAGACAGTGGACTATTCGCCCAAACTGAATTTTTTTAAAATGTCGTTGACAGGAACTTTTTACAACAACTGTTCAAATTGTTGCCCATTAACAGTTTGGCAATGTGCTAACCGATTGTAAAAGGCTGCAACAACATTTCGCAAGATTTGCTGAGGTATCAAGTCTATTTTATCAGTGATTCTTTGGCGTAATTCATCCAAGTCACGTGGTTTTATAACATAAACTTTATCCTTCAAGTATCCCCAAAGGAAGTAATCAAGAGGCATTAGGTCTGGGGACCGAGGTGGCCATTCAATTGTACCTCTCCGCCCAATTCATCTATCATGAAATGTTGCATCTAAATATCGGCGAACATGAATACCGTAGTGTGCAGGAGCACCATCCTGTTGCAAGTAAATTTCGTCTAGATTTCCACCCGTTAAATTCCGTATAGCAGGTATAATTTGGTCTCAAAGCATGTTTTCATACATTGCAGCATTTAAATTACCTTCAGTAAAGATAGGGCCAAGTGCTCTTCCATTAAATATGCCAGCCCAAACATTTACTTTTTCAGGATGTTGCGTGTGGTCCGCTCTCATCCAATGTGGATTGATGTTACTCCAGTATCGACAATAATGTCTGTTCACTGTTCCGCTTAACTCAAACGTGGCTTCATCAGAGAAAACAATGTTATTGAGGAGCAAAGGATCATCAGATATCATTTGCATCATTACATCACAAAACTCTACCCTTCTATCAAAATCATCTTCAGATAATTCCTGTACCAACTTTAATTTGAAAGGATGCCATTTGTTGAGTTTCAAAATTTTGTGCACAGATGCAGCTCCCATTTCATGCTGTTGTGCACAACGTCTGATGCTGCAATGGGGGTCCTCAATAAATGATTGTAATACGTCTAAGCTCTTTTCATCATTAGACGATGATTTGGATCTACCTGATTTAGGACGATCTTTAATACCACCTGTCTCTTCAAAACGTCTAATTGTACGAATTACGGTACTTTTTGAAATAGGGTTGTTTTCTTCAACTCTGAATGTTTCATTGAATAAACGCTGTACCTGTTTGTAACCTCTCTCTTGATCACCCCACCCTCGCATCATCAACAAAGATATTCTTTCTCGTTCAGTAATATGTGCCATTTTTCACTACGATTAAAAGTACAATTATTGAAAATTAATACAATTATCTGAATTTCGAAGTAAGAGAACTTCACTTAACTCTTGAAAACAGAAAAGTAAATAGGAGAAAACAATTGTTAATTAACAATTATAAATGAACTGATTCCTAAAAAGAATAGTGAGCAAAATCTTCTAAGGTACAAGTAACGATCCTGAAAATGCTATGAATCATGCGTAGAAACTCGTAACCCTTGCAAAAAATTATTGCAATAAAAACTGTTCATGTAAAACGGTTAGATTATTTTGCTTTTGAAATTAATAACCCCCAAGTGTCCTATGTAGATCATTTCGAGCCATGACGTGGATATTGTACATATCTCCAGACCTAAAATTTAATGCTCCTCCAGAATCCGGAATACAAAATGAGTCCCTTTTTAATAAGCTGAAGATAACTTTCAAATGACCTTAAAAATGAAGGCCAATTTTAAAGTGACCATAAAGTTCGTCCTAGAAAATCAAATTATGTACTTTAGTATTAAAGTACAAAATTTTTTTTTTCTTTTCGTCAAATACACCCAAAGTTCTTAATAATCGGGATTTCTTGGCTTTCTGCTACTAAATAATCATTTAACCACTAAATGACCTCTGTAGGTCATTTTGAGCCATAACGTGGATACATATCCAGATGTAAAATTTTGTGCTCTTTCAGAATCTGAAATAAAAAATAGGGGTCCCTATTTAAAAAACTGAAGATGACCTTTAAATGACCTTGAAAATGATAACCAATAACAAATCCAAGGTCATCATTTAGTTCAACCTTCAAAACTTAACAACTTTTGTATTTAACATTTTTTTCCAAAATGCTTACTTTATGTTATAAGTGGGGGGTCCGGAACATTTCGAACACCCTGTATATTCAATTTTATCGCTAAAGTAAATGGATAAATGAAGTTTCGTATCGTATCCAGTTAAAAAATAAGGCGAAAAATGTAAAAAAAAATTCTAGAATTCGATTTAAGCAATAAATAGATTTAATTATATCGGTAAAGCAAAAGGGTAGACTAATTTTCGCATCGTCTATCGGAAAAAAGGAAAAATTGGAAAATGACTATCTAGTCGTCGACTTAAAAAGTAATCAGGGAGAGGATTGACGAACGGAGCAAGTAGGAGGGGGGAGGGTCCCGGTTGAGAATAGAAACGTTGAAAAGACGGTTTCTAATCAACGTTTCCGTAAGGTTGAAAATCAAGTTTCAAAACCTTGAAAAAACGTTGATTTACCATGATTTCCAACCGTTTTTTTAACGTTTCCTTGGATGAGCGATATAAACGTCGATTTTCAACCTTTTTGTCAACGTTTCCTAGGTGAACGATGTATACGTTGATTTTCAACGTTTCCTAGATGAGTGATATATACGTATCATTTAATGATAGGGGTAATATAAATTTCAAAAATTTTCAAAAAAAAGGTTGAAAATCAACGTTTCCATTGCTCATCCAGGAAACGTTGAAAAAAAGGTTGAAAATCAAGGTAAATCAACGTTTTTTCAAGGTTTTGAAACTTGATTTTCAACCTTACGGAAACGTTGATTAGAAACCGTCTTTTCAACGTTTCTATTTTTAACCGGGAAATTTGATAACTACAGCCAACTATTTTTAATATAAAGTTAATTACTAATCTATTATTTATTATTTAGTTAACTTTAAGATTAAAACATATTTATAGGGATGAACTGATAACTTAGAAAATTACACATCCCCAAGACCATTTCTTGGTCATCCTAGAGTGAAAAATCCTACTTTGAAAATAAATCTAAGAACAACTTTTCTTCAATCTTTTGGCTGTAATGTTCGATTGTTATGACTTATGGTCTCTCCCATGGATACCTCACAAATTCTAGGCAATTGAATCCATTTGAAAGACGGTAAAACTTATGCTGTAGTAACATAGTGAATGTAGCAAGCTTATTTCATAATAACATACTTGGAAATTAATCATAGTAAATTTTGATACAGTGTTTTTAACTGTTTTTTAACATACCACGGTCTCCAATGTAGAATTCTTCGTATTTGTTGGAAATAAAATTTGTATAAAATCTTTTATTTTTTTTTCTACAAATTTTCTAGGTATCCTAAATTGTGAACTTTCGGTACTGTTGATCTGCTTGTTGTATCATCTTTTTGGCATCTTCTTTGGCTCGAAAATTGTATTAATTGTCGAATTTGAAACTAAAATTTTGAATATGTCATACTATCCTTCCGAAGAAATTAATAATATGATTCTAGTTCTCGGAGAGTATCGTAATAGTTACAGATTAGAGACAAGACTTTATGCGCGACGTTTTTCGATTAGAAGACATCCTGATTATCCAACTTTAGGACGATTGACTCGACGAGTTTGAAATGGATATATTGTTCGCCTCGTAGACGCCGTGAATTTGATAGAATGAATGCTTGCCCATTAACTGTTCCAGCGGCTGTCCGTCTGGATCCTGACAGTTTAATAGCTTTGAATATTCTTAATAGATTTTGATATCATGCTTACCACATTACCTTAGACTTAAGGTGAAATAATATTGCTATGCTGATCAACTAATGTCAATGGGCTTTGAGAATGATACAAGAAAATCCTAATTTTCTCAGATACGTCCTTTTTTCTGATGAGGTGAAGTTCTGCAGTGATAGTCAAGTTAACAGACTGTAACAATTGGGTTTCTACGGGGTAGGAGGAGGTGTTCCGTTTGCTCCTGAACTCAGTGCGTTCAGGGGCACTAATCGCGAACAGGCTCAGTACGCCTGTTAAAACCCCGAGTTGTCACGCTCAATACGCGTACAACACTATTACGAAACGAGCTCAATGCGCTCGTAAACCCCTTACGCGGCACTAAATTATTACTCTTACGGGTTTTTTACTAAGCGACATAATTCAAACACTTCAACATTCACTTAAAATATACTTAAATTTATTCATACTGAACATAAAGAAAAAATACAATGAATAAAACTAAAATACTTCATTCTTGATCTCGCTCATTTTACAATCAGTAGGGCTTCGCCCTGCCGTCGGTATCGGTAATTCTAAAACAAACATAATCAAAAATACGCATTAGTAATAAGTAAAGACGGTGACAATAGATCGCGAGTTCAGTCCAATCGCCACGCTCATTACCGGTGGTGATTTCCCTTGTATAGTTAGAGCTCGGCTCAGTGCGCTGAGTGGACTGACTTCGACAGTCAGCTCCCGCTCGCTCCGAGCCGCTCGACTCGAGGCGCGACCGGTGGGAGAGAGTTGTCGCCATGGTGACGTCTTCCTGCGAGTGGGAAAGCGTCGCGGAGTGGGGACGCTCGGGAGCGCACTTGCTCTTCGGCCAGCGCGGTCGCGCTAACGCAAGTATATATTAAATATACGCGCGTTGCGTACCGCCTTAAATTTGTAATAAAGCTATTGCTCGCGCTGTCGAGCAATACCTTTGTTACAAGACATAACTGTCATAATTGGTCAACAAATCCCTGTTGGTTCAGATCTGTCCAGCAGACAACTGTTCCATAAACTCCAAAGTTTGTGCAACAGTGATTTTTAAACAACACTAACGGTGATTTCTCTACAGTTAATTAGCCCCTCAATTATTTTAAATACTAATAAGTAATCGCTAAAGCTGAATAACTGACATAAAGTACTTAGTAAAAACAGATCATATCATGTGATATATTTATACTTTAGGAAACTGATGGGTCTACCAGACCTAGCAGCACAGAATCTGTGCAATGTGTGGTATAGGGAGCCAAATAGTTGATCCGTAAGTGATAATGGATATGCCTGGATAATTATACAATTGCAGTAGGGTTGGCATGTTAAGAAAATCGGTGGTTCATCTATTGATAAAAAATAGTAAGAAAAGCCGACGATACCGAGGGAAAATGCTCAACCCATCAGACCGTCGAGCGGTCGAGGCATCTGCGAACTTTGCTTCCTGCTGACAAGTGTACAGCTGACGACCACTTCACGAGATGTATGGACGTTAGGGCGAGAGAGAAAGATGCTGAGACTTGATCGTGGCCGAGGGATAATACGTTGGTGATCAAAAGGATTTCGTCAACGATATTGCGGTGGGAGGCGACAAATCTCATGTGAGACCCGGCGCCCTATATATTTGTTTTCGTGATTTTTCGGTTGAGTTAATAAACTTACAATTGCACAAAGTTATGTAGCGGAATCAGATGGCCAGCGCCTAATCAGCACTGATTTTTAATCGACTTATTCAAATGTTGTAAAACACATATGTGTTTTACAAGCATTGTGTATCTTGCATTTCTAGTGTAAAAAATGGAGATATTCATATAAAACTACTTGTCGGAAATCCTTTACCTGAGAAACATTTCTGTCTTCCCTGGACTTACATGACATTCTGTGCATTATCTCCTCATTTACATAAGTTCCGCATAAACTTATTATAAGTACCTTTTAACTATAATCGTAAAGATTTACATTATGTTTAAATCTGTAAGTTAAAAAATGTACAAAATAATATTATTGAAGTAATTTTTAACCATCATAACTGGGAAATTTTACGTGCTTAATTACTATGAACATTTATGATTGCCATATACTTTTTGTTACATCACGTTGATTTTTTTTTCTACCTAATACAAATTCACTGTATCCTATGTATCCATCTTTATCTAAATCATCCTCTTCCAGTACTTTATCGATGAGTTCTGAAAATATATGTTAACTTTTTAATAGACATAAAAATACACATATGTATATTTTATATTATTGGTTTCCTCTTTTTCAATCATCTCGTTTACTAAACTTAAGTCTACGGTGGAATCTGTTTATTCCACACCTAAAAGACTCAAGTTTTAATGTAGGTGAAGGAACTCTTGAAATATGTGAGATTTTATGTCAAAATCTGATCTGAAATTTTTGTATTTATAAGGGACTCAACACCGTGCAAAATGTCGAAAAACGCTTTATTAAAAGATTTTTTTTTGAATAGAAGTTAGAATTTATTCAGATGCGTAACAAAATTTTTTTAATTTCCGCATCTGAATAAATTCTAAGTTCCATTAAAAAAAAAATCTTTTAATAACGCGTTTATCCACATTTTGCTATATCTTTACTATTTTTTGAGATATTTGGAAATGATGAAAACAATCAATTTTTTACTAGTATGTTGATAACTCCATTAAAAATGTTTGTATAACATTGAATTATAACTGAAAGCATAAACTTTCAAATACCGTTAAGATGCGATAATCGGTTCAAAAACTATACGGAGTTTTGTAAGGGTTAAACTTTTTGACTTTTTTATTTTCTAAAGCTTTTGCTTCACAGAAAAGAATTCCGTCTTCTTCCGAAACCCCTAACATCCATGCACTCTTGTGTGCAATCTCGCACGTAGCTTAAGTACCTAGTCAGCCTTAGATGTTATTTATTTTATTTATAAGCATTTACATGTACAGAAAACTTTCAAAATTTACTTATACAAAAAAATATTTCCTTTTCGAGGATTATCTTACACGAATTATTTTACAAAAGACGAAAGACAGCCGGTGATATAGTCTGATTACAATTTAATAAATAAAATAATAATCACAAATAAGAATACTAGAATTATCACAGATATTAAAAATATCACAGTCATGTTAAAAAGATATTTAAGAATATCACAGTCAAATTGTTCTATGATTTACTGAACCCGTGCCCAGCAGAGTAAATGAAATTTGATATTGGAGGTTAGGGATCTATCGCCAACAGGTGCTGGCGCAGCATTCTCTTAAAAGCTGTATAAGATGGCAGGTGGCGGATAGAAGCAGGAAGGGAGTTCCACAAGCGAGCTCCCTGTACTTGGAATGCCCTGGCTCCAGTTTCAGTGCTTGTTCTGGGGATGTTCAGTTCCTGCGGTTCACCCCTAGCAGTGGCTCTCGGAGAGTACACAGAAAAGAAATCAAGTAGATAACTCGGCTCCCTCATTCTCATAATTTTGTATAATAGCAGTGCTGTGAAGTACAGCCTGCGGGAGTCCGTTCTGAGCCATCCCAACCGCCTCCTGTAGGGGGAAATGTGATCATCCCTCCTAACTCCGTAAACGTATCTCATACATGCATTGCTTAGTCTTTGCAGTCGGATACGCTGTTCGTCCATTGCGTCTAAGCACACGACCGTGCAGTAGTCCAGATGTGGTTGGACTAAAGACTCGACTAGCCTCCTGCGCAGTGCCTCATTGGTGCAGCCCCGTATAAACCGCAGACTGTAAAGGGCTTTGTTGACTTTCTTTGTGATGGAGTCAATCTGCGGGACCCAGGACGGACCCTTGTGGAACTCCCAGATTAGTTTCAGTGTACTCTGAGTTACCTTCCCTTGCAGAGATAACTGTCTGAGAGCGACCTTGCAAAAATGATTTAATCCAATGAAGAGCCGCCCTGGTAAAACCTTGTGACGGATAAAAATGAATTTCCCCTACAAGCCGGACAACGAGGCACGCGGGGAGACGCCACGCCAACGCATATTTGTTTTTTTTTAATACCGAATCCTAATGCGCGTAATGTTCCCCGAGGTACGACGGCACTTGCAGACACTCACACACACAGGCTTTCACCCTGGAGTCCAATCAGCTGTTTGCCGAGGAGACGCATAGAAGACATCGTAGCGAGCCGTTGGAGAGGAGATCGCCGTCCCAGGGCATGCAAAGGGCGAAACGACGGCGATTGACTCGGTGGAGCCCTGCGGAAACACAACCGACGACGATGAGCACCCAGCTGTTGACGACACTAGTGGCGACACGCCGAAGAAACACACATACACACACACACACACACACCGAGTAATTACCGTGAGGCGCCGTGATCGCCCAGCGAGTGGCGCAACGTGGACAGCGGCGATGAGACGAGTAGCACGTGTGCGGAGGCGAGCACGAGAGAAAGAGAGACGGAGGATGCGACGCACGAACACGCGGGAGAATGGCGACAAGACGCGCGAACGAGGAGGCGACGCGATCACAGCCGAGCCGACACGAGTGTAGACGAGAAGCAACACGAGGGCGCAGGAGCGTATATAGTACCTGCGCCAGCCACCTACGCATTTACGGCGAACATCGTGACTAACCACTCCGCGCGTACCTTAGGCGAAGCGAGGGGCCTCCGGCATACAACATGTTCGGCGTGATCGGCGAGAGGGCGCGCGGAGCGTGAACATGGAGATCGCGATCGGGCAAAACACATGGGACCCTGGGGGACAAGGAAGATAATCGTAATAGCGTAGGAGAGGGCGAAAAAGCGTGTGACGCCACGGGATATTAGATTGTCGCCATTGTTGAAGGCGACACTCGTTGTTCGGACTTCGTTCGTGTAACCTCTAAGCGTTGTTTTTTTTTAGATCTTGTAGCGTTATCGAATTCGGAGTTGCGGTTTACCGATCGTGTCGTGCATCATAGTAATCCGTTCTTTATCGTCATCGGAAGCGTTGAGGTCGAGAATCTCCAGGAGGAAACCGCTTAGTCTAGACGGTGAGTGGACCGGTGAGGAAGGCCGCAAGGACGAGCGACGCCATCGGGGTGAGAGGTGAGGCGGAGTGCCGTAAAACCGACGGGTCGGGCCGCGTTGTAAATGCGAAAGAGTCGTCATCGCGCGTATTAGATTAATTTCACCGGACTAGGTTTATTCGGGACTTATCGGCGTTGGCGTGCTTCGCGAAGCGGAACACTGACACCCGTGTATCTCAATAAGCCGCATTAAAACGCATAAGTAATTTAATCTGTGAGTTCTTTTTATTTATTGAGTGTTTCTTGTGTAATTTCCCTCGTTAGGGTGGTTTTCCCCGGCACCCTGAGTCTAACGGGCATCCTTCGGGCGTGCAACCCACGCACCACTGCTAGCCGAGCGTGGCGTTCTTGAAGTGAGCAACATTGCACTCTGGCCGGCACTTGACGTGTCTGGCGCCCGGGAACGGCTAGTTACGTTCTCTATCAAATAAAGGCTAGAGTGTTCAGCCTTTGTCGACGCGGCTTAGGGGACTCGGATCGAGGGTCTGAGTAATTGCAACGTCACAAAATGGCGCCCAACGTGGGGCCACGTTAGCACGAGACGGAAAGGCGTAATTTCGGCCATCTTGGCTGGGTGGGTTTACTTGTTAATTAGCACAAAGTGATTAGGCGGAAATTGACGACTCGAGGTGTGACGTCAGCGTTGGGAACATTGGATATTGTTGATTTTTACCGTTCGTTGCGCTCATCGACGAGACAATACGCACTCCGCCACCCGCTCACCAAGTAAGTGAATTACATATAATTACAATTCTCTTTTTTTTTTGTTGTTGTGCGATTTGCCTGTGGTTGTAGCGCGTGAGAAGTGTATGAAGTGGGTGGAAATTTGTAGAGAAGCGGCTTTCAGGAGAATTTGTGAACCGATCATCCCAAGGCTACTTTCGGAAATTGGGGGGGGGGGGGGGTTCTAAAGACTACGGGAAGGTGATACCGACGGACCATCGAACTTACGTTGAAGCTCCGACGTCCGACGGTTGCACCAACTCTCGCGCTGGTTTCCCCTCATTCTTTGGTACTAGTCCAGTTATCCATTACGCCCGATTGGGGAGGGCGCTATTATTCCGCATCTCTCGGAGAATATATAATTTTCATTATTTCTATTGATTTTACTTTGATTTTATTCTTTTGTCTACTGTCGAGACTAGGGATTTCAGGAAGATCTGGAGGATTTAGCGACGTGTTGTAGGTTTTCGCGATTTCAGGAAGATTTCAGACGCCACACAGACATTCTCAAGATCTCCGTAGCTCTCTGTTTTCAGGATACATGGTAACTTTCAGAGTATTCTTTTAATGGTATAATCTATTTCGTACTATTCTTCGGGAGTGTGGCGAACTCAACCCCCCTAAGCAATCCCGTAATTTGATTCTCTTGGCGACTGGCGACTTGGCGACTTTTCTACCGAGGCGTGAACCGGCGTATAGTCAGCTGTTCTCCGTTTGAAGTTTCCGGAGAATTGCTAACGGCCGAAACGCGTCTAGGGATAAAGTACTCGGGGAATTTCGGGTCGACGAATTGGAAGTTTTCTTTGCTTCAAAATTTTTTTTTTTTATTTTTGTTTGTTTCTTTTTTGTGTGTGGTGGGGGGGGGGGTGGTAGAGTTACTTATAGCGGGATTCGCGATTAAATTCTTGTCGAGGGTCGATAGCCAAGATGAGTCAGGAGAGAGGAAAAACCATTATGGCCACTGAGGCCCAGTGTAAACGATGGACTAAGAAGCAATTAGAGAAAAATCCGGCGGTTAAAAGGCTGGTAGATGCGATCTTCAAAATGGACCCTAGACTCCTAGTGGAGACATTAGATTCCCAAGGGTGCAACACTAGAGGATCGGTGGATGTGCTGAAGGAGCGGTTGCTGAGGTCGTCGTGTCGACAGGTTCTTCCATTGGTCGTCCCGTGGAACAAGGACCGGGATGAGCGGGGAGAAGAATTACCAGCTTCAGTGAAAGGATTACGGATGTCGGAATCAATCGAGGCCCCACCCTCGGGCCCGACTCCTCCGCCGCCCGTGGAACGGATGGACCGGACGACCACGGTATCCTGCCCTCAAGCTCCAGCCAGAATACCGCCGGCAAAGAGAGGATCTTCGTTAAAATTAGAGATAGGACCACACGTCCTTAGGGCATTGGGGATTTCGGCTCCCGTATTAGGAGAGGTGATGGGGCCGTTGCTGGCCCAGATGAGATCGATGCTGACCCCCACGACAACAGTGACGACGATCATGAGACAAGAGCGACGACAGTGAGACCCCTAACGACAGGGTCTACTACGCTGCCACCGAGATTACTAGGACTGGGCAGCCGGATGACCACTGGGGTTCAGGGGCCTCCAGAGGATAGTAGCTCGGAGGATCGACCCGGATCGTCCGGATTACCGCAGCGTCATGGTGAAGCTCCCATTTCCTCGACCAAGCTTCCGAGCACCACCAATCCAGGATTGGGGGTGGCACCAGAACTACCATCCACGGAATCACGACCCAGTAGGATTGACAACAGTGGGGACCGGATCCCACCGCAAGACATCGCACCCTCCGAGGATGACGAGCTTACCGAAGGAGAAAATGACGATACCGACCAAACCAGGGCGTACTACCAGATGGTAGCTCAGCTGGAAGACGAGACTATACGAAGCAGACAACCAAATATAAGGCCTCCTCACGAGTCGACCCGGCGAGAACCGACCAGGGTGTCGTCTCCATTACCAGTGCCGATCCCCTCCCCAGGAACGACCGCCCCAGGACCACGTAATGACCAAAGAGAAGATAGCAGCTCGGAAACCTCGACTAGTAGTAGCGACACAGACAGCGACATAGAAGGCCCTATCCGTGTACCAGTGGAGTCGAAACACGGACATAGGCAAGGCTCCCGACGAGTAGACGACAACGCGAAATACTTGAAGCGGTTAGAACAATATCGACTGTCCTTCGCAGGAACAAATCGAGAGATTCCGGAAGACTTTTTGGCAAGACTAGAGGATTGTCGTCGAGGATGTAACTATCCAGACTCACAACTATTAGAGGCGTTACCTAGCATTCTATCGAAATCAGCGATGACGTGATACCGAACAACCCGAGACACCATCACGAGTTGGAAGGAATTTAAAAAGGCGTTCCAACGGTACTTTATCGGAGAATGGACAGATCGAGATGTGTGGGCCGATTTGCATGACCGCACGCAAGCGAAAGACGAGAAGATTACCCAGTATGTCGCGGGAATGAAGTTTTTAATCTCCCATTTCAAGAAGATGCCGTCATTGGATGCTCAGTTGGAGGTAGTCTACTCCGGATTGGCGCCCGAATATCGAGATTACATGGAAGATAAGACGATAGACAGTTTTGCAGCGATCGAGAGATATGGGAGACGAGTTGAACGACGAAAAGAAATGAACAGACGGTACAAGCAACCACCTGCCCCCGAACGAACGCGTTTTCCCGGAGGAGCCTACTGGGGCAAGCAAAAGTCGGCTAAAGTAGCGGAAGCGACTGCCGAACCAGGAGAATCAGACAGCGTAGAGGACGTAGCGTCAGTGGCGACAGAGAAGTCAGCCCCAACGAAGAGCGGAAATTCGAAGAAAACGAGGAATCGTAAAAAGAAAAGCGATAGTGTCGACGAAGAAGTAGCGGCCACGCAGGGGGCCAAGACTACCGGCGGAAAAGGGACTTAGGGGCCCCAGCGACAGACGGCGAACAATGTCACGGCGCCGACTCCCACCCATAGTTTATCGGGATCAGCCCCACCAGCATGGCAACCCCCACAACCCACGTGGACGCTGCCGGGGTCACCACCATGGGCGACGGTGACGCCACCGGCGATGTGGACTTCACCACCGGCCGAATCGACAGGACCACCACCGAGGGCCCCCGGCTGTCTAGCATGTGGAGATTTAGGGCATCGAATAGCAAATTGCCCTACGGTCAGCTGTTATTACTGCCAGGCGAAGGGCCATATGTCCGGCTCTTGCCCGAACAAGAAGGAGTCAGCCCAACCGGAATGTCAGGTGTGTGGGTCCAAGGGAGCGACGTTCCAAAACTGCGCCAAGTGTGCGTACATCCGTGCTATGTTGGGAAACGGGGCACTGGGGGGACAGAACTACAATCTGCCTCCCCCCTCACCCAACCCTCAATAAAAATAAAGGAAGACGCCAAGAGAGGCCAGCTGGACCTAATCCCAGGGGCCAAGGGTGACAGGGAGCGGCGTAGCGGACGCGACGAGAAGAGCGAGATGAGCGTGACGAGTGCGACGAAGACGACGACGAGCGACCCAAGTATGACGACAGCGAGTGATAAGAGGGCGTATTCCCAGCCGGACGACCAATTGCAGGAAACGAGGCTACGGACCTGTGACCAGGAAGCCGGCCAGGGCTCGAGACGTGAAGCCAGAGACTCCAGGAGCCAGACGAGGTGCAGACTAGAAAGAACGGGACGGTGCCAAGGCCTTGGCGCAGACCCGCCCTTTCCGGCCAGGGAGGGGGAGACGCTGAGCAGATCTCAGCGGAAGGTAACGTCCGCCCCTTCGACCTCCAACCAGATATCCGGATAGCAGCAACATGCCAGGATAATAGGAATTTCTTGTATTTGATGATAGGCGGACAGCAGTACAAAGCACTGCTGGACACAGGCGCCGGAGTCTCAGTAGCTGGACTCCGACTGGCACAACGTTTCGCCGACCGAATGAAGAAGGACCGATCCTTAATTCGTGGAGTACTGGGAACAGCGACGAAGACGATGGGGCGACTTCGATTTCAACTAGAGATAGATGGATTCACGGGACCTCTATAGTGTCGTGCCCTGAAGGAAGTAGACGATGACTTGATCCTGGGAATGGATTTCTGCAACGCGTGGAACGTTCAGATAAGACACGGGACGGCACAATGGCGTATTCACCATGGACCATGGCAGACGTTTCAATATGAAGAAACGAAGGACCCATCCATCACCGCCGAGTGCGCGGGTATCTGCGAAGTGACGTCAGACCAGCGAAGAGAGATAGACGAGCTGATAGCGAAATACGTCCCCGAACCGGCCGAAAATCCAGGCACCACGAGGTTGACGACACACCATATTGACGTCCAGGGAGCGAATCCGATTAAACAACCAATGCGCCGGATGTCGCCAAAGATGTTGAAGGTGGCACAAGATGAAGTTCAGAAATTACAAGCCATGGGAGTAATCGAGAGGTCCAACAGTGAGTGGAGTAGTGCACCGGTAATAATCAAGAAATCGGACGGATCGTATCGTTTCTGCATAGACTACAGAGACCTCAACAAGGTGACGAATCGTGACGCCTATCCGATTCGAGGAATGGACGCGATTTTCGATCAGATGCGCCGTGCCAGGTACATAACGAAGATCGACTTGAAGAACGCGTATTATCAGGTGCTACTGGACGATGAGAGTAAACAATACACGGCGTTCTCGGTACAGGGGTCTGGGTTGTGGCAATTCAGAAAAATGCCTTTCGGCCTGACCAATGCGCCGATGACGTTTCAACGCCTGATTGATACTCTCTTCGGTCCAGAAGTTGAACCATACGTTTTTGGATATTTGGACGACATTATAGTGGTGACTAAGACTTACGAAGAGCATTTGCGTTGGACGGAATATGTACTGAAGAAGTTACGGGAAGCCGGATTGTCGATCAATGGCGACAAATGCGAGTTCTCCTGTTCACAAGTGAGATACTTAGGATACTTGCTAGACCATGAGGGACTACGCCCGGATCCGGAGAAGGTGGCACCAGTGCTTAACTACCCGGCACCAACCAACGTAAAACAACTGCGAAGATTCTTGGGCATTCTTGGATGGTACGCACGGTTTATCGACCAGGACTCCGAACTGAAGCTTCCCTTGTTGAAACTTCTCAAGAAAGAACAACCATGGATCTGGGAAGATGACCAACAGGGGGCGTTTGAACAATTGAAAGAAGCCCTGACTAAAGCACCTGTCCTAGCAAGACCAGACTTCGAAAAGCCTTTTACGATCCAGTGTGACGCCAGTAACTTCGCCGTTGGAGCCGTATTGACGCAAGAGAAGGACGACGGCGAACATTTCATAGTGTACGTGAGTAGAGTGTTGTCGCCAGCGGAACGTAACTACACGACGACCGAAAAGGAGTGCCTGGCGTTATTGTGGGCGATTGAGAAACTGCGTCCATACCTTGAAGGTTATCATTTCACGGCGATCACAGACCACAGTGCTCTCCGATGGCTGAGGAACCTGAAGGACCCGACGGGACGACTGGCGAGGTGGGCGTTAAAAATGCAACAGTGGGATTTTGACATAGTACATCGGAAAGGCGCGCTGAATCACGTGCCAGACGCTTTGTCCAGGATGTACGAGGACGAGATGGAAGCTGCTGAGTTTACGACGATTGACGACGAGTGGTATTTGAGACGACGAGGAGAAGTAGAAGATAACCCGAACAAATATCCCGGATGGAAGATCGAGCAAAATCTAATGTAGCGTCACCGACGAGACCCTCTTTTGGATCCCATTACATACTCAGCTGAGGGATGGCGTCTAGTGGTCCCGCCGGAGTATCGAGAAAAGATTTTGGAAGAGGCGCATCGCGCCCCATCATCAGGCCATCTGGGAGTAGAGAAGACATACGACCGAGTCGCCAGAGAGTACTACTGGCCCGGGGCGTGGCACCAAGTCTATGAATTCGTCCGAAGCTGCAAAGAGTGTCAAGAGTCGCAAGGACTGATGGGCAAACGTGTCGTCGAGACGCCATGGACAGTAGTAGCAGCGGATGTGATGGAATTTCCGCCGAGTAAAAAACAGCATAAATATCTGCTCGTCTTTCAGGATTTGTTTACTCGATGGGTGGAATTGAAACCTTTAAGACGTGTCGACGGGAAGGCAGTAGCCGCAGCATTTGAGGAGTTAATCCTGTTCCGGTGGGAGGCACCAAAATACCTCTTAACGGATAACGGTCGGGAGTTTGTAATAGAACACTCAAGACCATGGTGGCGACGTACGTCAAGAAAAACCACCAGGACTGGGACGAACATGTCCACGCTTTTCGGCACGCCGTGAACACCGCCACCCAAGCAACCACAAAGGTTTCCCCCGCTTTCTTAAATTACGGGAGGGAACCCACGCCGGTGAAAAGCTTGCATCGTAGGGTAGAACGAGAAGAGCTAATCAATCCAGGCAATCCTCAGGAGTGGATAGAGCGAAACAAAAGATTAGATGCATTGCGCGATCTGGTAACGACATTCATCGACAACGCGCGGGAGAGACAAGCGACGACGTATAATCGGGGAAGGCGGCTTGTGACGTTTAACGTCGGGGATGAGGTGATGCGGCGAGAGCATCCACTTTCTAACGCGGCACACAAATTCTCGGCAAAACTAGCGCCGAAATTTAGCGGGCCGTATCGGGTGATGAGGATTCTATCGCCGACGGTATACGAAGTAGAAACGGAGGGCAGTAGGCAGAGCGCTAAGGTTCACGTGCCGGATTTGCGACGGCACCTAATCCCTTTTCCTTTTCTTTGTTCTGTTCACAGGTAGGAGAGAGGATGGCGTCAATACCGGAATTAGAGCCGCAAGCGAAGGAGGAGGTACTCGTGCTGGTGGAGGTGGTGGAGGGACCACCCGGGGGCGCCCCTAAACTAACTCCCCCGGTCAAATCGGCCCAAGAGGAGATCGAGGAGTGGTTGGGTCCCCTACTCCCGGTACCGGAGGAGCGTGGCGTCGACGAGCAGGAGAGACTGGAGGTGTCGGACTTGGGGGCTGTTCCCCCTCTTCAGGGTCCAGCGACCAGACCCACCTGGGCGGATGAGGTGGACAGGGAGGTGCCCTTGTTCCCGCAGAGCCGCCGTCAAGCCGGCGGTACGAGTAGACGCGGCGTCCCCAACGACCCCCCTGGAGTGGGACGAGCCGATGGGGATCTATCGGATCCCCACGGCTCCCAGGTCCAACCTGAAGGTGGAGCTCCCACGACCCATGTTGCGGGCGGGTGACGGAAGTTGGCGAACACGGTACAACCCGCACCGCCAACTCACCACGGAGGACTACGTGTCGACAAACCCATCGCCACCGCCGGAGGAATCAGAACCGGGGTGCCCGACGGTCGCTACCAAGGCCTCCCGTCGCCAGGTGGCGGTAATCGGCGTAGGACGGGGGTCTGCACCACCCCCCCAGACGACCTCGGTGAGCGCACCGAAGCAGACGCCAGCGACCCACGCGGAGGCGAACCCCACCACCGCCGTGGGGACAGTGACGACATCCATGACGGAGGCCAGGAGGGCCTATGTGCGTCGAACGACGAAGGTAGCGGGAGTAATGTTCGGGGGACTCCGCATTATCCCTACCGACCCGGCAGTTGATCCCCCAGCTAGGGTGTGCCTCAGCTGTTGGCAACCGGGGCACAGGAGGTTGGATTGCCCCCAACCCTACCCCGGGCCCTACTGCCACAACTGTGGCCGACGCGGAGTCGACCTTACGGTCTGTCCGCGATGCTCCGAGGCACACAAGGCCTATATTTGGAGGATGTACGACCGGGAGGTACAACCCAACGTAGAATTGGTGGCGACGGTGGGGGCGAGACCAGCCTCAGAGAGGGAAGCGGAAGAAGAGGAAGAAGCAGCGGAAACCGAGTCCAGGGAGGAGCAGTGGCGACGTCATGACGCCATGCTGCCCGAAGCGGACCGGGCAAGGGCCGAGCAGGAGCGGCGGGAGGCAGACCAGCGGCGGGCACAAGCCGAGAGGGATGAGGCGCGTAGACGGGCTCAGACCGAAAGGGAGGAGGCGACACCCAGGGGAGACTCGTCAGGAAGTCGACCAATACCCGCTCCAGCGGGGCCCACTACGAGGACCTCAAAACCCGAACCCATCCCCATGGGCACCGGCCCCGCCGAGGACCCCCTAATGCTGCTGCTGGGACAGCTGCGCGGGTGCGAACCCGAATATGTGCAGTGGGCCATTAGGCGACGGTTTGGCGGCTCGACATCACCACCACCTGCGAGACGACAGTGAGTCGTCGAACACTAAGGGGGGGGGGGAATAACGGGGTAGCGTCAAGGCGTAAAAGGAAGAGAGAGGAGGTGGAGCGACCTGAGAAGATGACGACAAAGCAAAGAGGGAGATTATGCGTGAGAGTAATCGGCGAGAGTAGTGAGTTGATTGTTTTTTTTTTTCTCTTCTTCTTTTCTCTCTTCTTTGGGAAATAAATGCGGGTGAATGGTCGGGGATGATCTGGTGGTGGTGTATAGTGGTTTTCAGTCACGCGAAGCGAAGCAGACGACCTGATGAGAGTGAGAAAATGGGAAGCGACCAAGCGTAGATTCATGTAGTAACTTGTTTTGTTTTCGTTTATGACAGTGGTACTAAGGAGGTTTGTAATAATGTACGACGATGGAAGCGACAGAAACGATGAGGCGCCCGAGACAATGCTTAGACTTAACAGAGTAGTGTAGGGTAGTTGGAGACTAAGGGGAAGGGATAATTCATGCACGTAAGCGATGGCGTTGCTCGGTACTCCTGCGTTGCCTAGATAGCGGGGCGGCATGGCCCATTAATAAAACGGTCCACTTGCATGTCCCGTTTAGGGAGGGGGAGTTTGTGACGGATAAAACTGAATCTCCCCTACAAGCCGGACAACGAGGCACGCGGAGCGACGCCACGCCAACGCATATTTATTTTCTTTTAATACCGAATCCTAATGCGCGTAATTTTCCCCGAGGTACGACGGCACTTGCAGACACTCACACACACAGGCTTTCACCCCGGAGTCCAATCAGCTGTTTGCCGAGGAGACGCATAGAAGCCATCATAGCGAGCCGTTGGAGAGGAGATCGCCTTTCCCGGGCATGCAAAGGGCGAAACGACGGCGACTGACTCGGTGGAGCCCGGCGGAAACACAACCGACGACGATGAGCACCCAGCTGTCGACGACACGTAACCTCTAAGCGTTGAATTTAGATCTTGTAGTGTTGTTGAGTTAGCAGTTGCGGTCTACCGATTTTGTCGTGCGTCGAAGTAACCCGTTCTTTGTCGTCATCGAAAGCGTTGAGGTCGAGAAATGCCAGAGGAAACCGCTTAGTCTAGACGGTGAGTGGATCGGTGAGGAAGGCCGCAGGACGAACGACGCCATCGATGTGAGAGGTGAGGCGGAGTGCCGTAAAACCGACGGGTCGGGACGCGTTATAAATGCGAAAGAGTCGTCATAGCGCGTATTAGATTAACTTCACCGTACTAGGTTTATTCGGGGCTTATCGGCGTTGGCGTGCTTCGTGAGGCGGAACACTGACACCCGTGTATATCAATAAGCCGCATTAAAGCGCAAAAGTAATTTAATCTTTGAGTTCTATTTATTTGTTGAGTGTTCCTTGTGTGCTTTCCCTCGATAGGGTGGTTTTCCCCGCCACCCTGAGTCTAACGGGCATCCTTCGGGCGTGCAACCCACGCACCACTGCTAGCCGAGCGTGGCGTTCTTGAAGTGAGCAATATTGCACTCTGGCCGACACTTGACGTGCCTGGCGCCCGGGAACGGCTAGCTAGGTTCTCTATAAAATAAAGGCCAGAGTGCTCCGCCTTTGTCGACGCGGCTTAGGGGACTCGGATCGAGCGTCTGAGTAATTGCAACGTCACAAAATGGCGCCCAACGTGGGGCCACGTTAGCACGAGGCGGAAAGGCGTAATTTCGGCCATCTTGGTTGGGTGGGTTTCCTTGTTATCAATTAGCACAAAGTGATTAGGCTGAAATTGACGACTCGACGTGTGACTTCATCGTTGGGAACATTCGATATTGTTGATTTTTACCGTTCGTGGCGCTCATCGACGAGACGATACGCACTCCGCCACCCGCTCATCAAGTAAGTGAATTACATATAATTACAATTTTTTTTTTATCTGATAATCCAATAATTGAGGTATAGCGTGCGACATCCTTAAATGGTCGCTTGCATGGACGAATGAGAGTAGTAAAGTTTTGTTTGTTTGTGCGATTTGCCTGTTGTTGTAGCGCGTGAGAAGTGTATGAAGTGGGTGGAAATTTGTAGAAAAGCGGCTTTCAGGAGAATTTGTGAACCGATCATCCCAAGGCCACGTTCGGAAATGGGGGGGGGGGGGTTCTAAAGACTACGGGAAGGTGATGCCGACGGACCATCGAGCTTACGTTGAAGCTCCGACGTCCGACGGTTGTAACTCTCGCGCTGGTTTCCCCTCACCCTTTGGTACTAGCCCAGTATCCACTACCCCGACTGGAGAGTGCGCTATTATTCGGCATCAGAAAGGTAGTGAGGTTATTTACTTTGACAGTTTTGGAGATCTTCAGCCACCTATAGATCTGTTACTCTATTTAAAAGTGAACAAAATCATGTATAATTATGTTTGAAATTTCTATCGAATAAGCTATAAAAAAGACAATCTCCATGAATAAACGTCATTTGTCATGTGTCTGTCATGGAGAATACATTAACATTGAGTCTCTCAGGAACTTCGTCAGTACTTGAAGCAAATTACTTCCCTCCGATTGAACTAATTCCAAATAAAAACTATATCCTCGGTCTAGTAGAGTTATTGACATTTAACTCAATACCTAATATTGACATTGGACATAATAAATTTTACGTTGGTGAGGAAGGAAACGAAGAAGAAATCGATTTGCCGACAGGGAGCTACGAGATAGACGCCATCGAAAGTTTCATCAAAGAAGCATTATTTCCTAAGGATATATTATTTAGTTTGAAGCTAAACAACAATACTCTTCGTAGTGTTATTCAGTGCAATCAACGAATAAATTTTTCTTTATCCCCTGATCGAAAGTACGCACTTTCGCCACTGATTTCGATGGCGAAAGATATTCTTTTATTCATTATACATATATAGTCGAGCTTTCGCCATTGATAGCAGTTTTCGCCATGCTATTGTTAGACCAGCAGGACAACCAGCTACATTGGAAAAATTTTAAATTAATTTGACTAAGATCGAATGGCTGATGCCTTACGTAGTAGTAGCTGATAGAGAAAAAATCAAACTCCTTAATTATATTGGACGCGATAGAGCAATTACTATGAGTTATCGTTAGTTGTATGAGTATCCAAATTTACCCCTCACATCAAAGCATGTTTGGAGCGTTAAGACATCTAATCAATTGGAAAAGACTCGCTTCGTCATTCTAGCATTTCAGACTGCACGAAAAAGCGTAGCAAGTGCCTACGCTAGTTATTTTGATCACTGTAATATTAGTAACGTAACACTTTTTCTCAATTCTCAATGCTATCCACATGGAAATCTTAATATTAATATTAATCATAATCAATATGCAGTACTTTACGATATGTATGCTAATTTTCTAAACGCTTACTACGGTAAAGAAAATGAATCAATGCTTACTAAAAGAGATTTTATCGAAAAATTACCATTAATAGTGATCGATTGCTCAAAACAAAATGAATCGATTAAAAGCGCACCTGTCGATGTGCGTCTCGAATTTGAGTCTAGAGATGACTTTGCCGACAATACTGCTGCCTACTGTTTAATTATGCATGATCGAATTGTTCAATATAATCCAATTAAAGAAGATGTTGCAAAAGTTGTGTAATAAAACAAAATGTATGATTATTATAAAAAACAAACAAACTATATGTAAATTAGTATAAGTATTCATGAATAAAAAAATATTTTTTCAATTGAAACGATCATGTGTTTTTACTTCATTCCTTATAGACCATTGTATAAATTATTATCATTTTTATAATTTACATATCAATTTATATCATCTTACATATAAATTATTATCTTTCATAGTCGCAGCGGTGCTAGCGCTGCGTAGCGTCACTGTAACTGAGTCTCTCTCCCCACGCTGCGGCCGAGAGCGTCTCTCCCTCCCACGCCGCCACCGCAGCGCCGCCGGCTGTGACGTCACTGCGCTAGAAGTAACCTCTAGGCCGAGAGGCCCTCTCCCTCCACTCAACTGCGCCAGATGTAACCTAGATATACTACTGATTTGATATTAAGGAAACAGAAGTATTAAATAAATAATAAGGATGGTGAAGGACAAAATTTTAAATGGGACAAAATTATAAAAAAAAAGAAAATAAAATATATATGAGAATTTAGTTGAATATAAGGAAAATAAAGGAAAAAGAAATATAATAACAAATTAACACAAAAAAATAAACGTATTATTATTACTTAAATTTGGATAATACAAAATACAAATATAATAAAAAAAAATAGATATACAAAAATAATAATAATAAAATCTAAAAGTAAAATTCACCTGTAAAAGAAAAAGAAAACAGAATTAGAAAAAAATATTTTTATATAAATATATATATAAATAAAAGAAAATTACCAGGGACGGAAAGAAAAAGGCCCAGAAGTGGAATTCTCCTCATCAATAATCAGTGACAGCGCTGGACTGTAGGAGCTGAAAGCAAAAACAAAATTTTTATTAATTATTTCATTTTAAAGAAAAAAAAGTACATTTTTTATAAAAAATAGGGGAAGTACTCACGGGTCATTCGGAACCACGGGAGGGGACTAAAAAGAAATAAAACGGGAGAGATTAGAATAGAGAATTATACATGAGAGTAAGGGAAGAAAAGACACATACCGATAATTATATGTGAGCCTGGGAGAACTAGGAGAAAAATATAAAAAGAAAATTGAGAAAAGGAAAAAAGAGAAAATTTTTGTTTAAATAAGAAAATAACATTTACCTAGAGGGCGGAGAAGAAGCAGGCGCCGTAACGAAGGGTAATATCGAAGGTTTGGTGTAGGGCACATCAGGGGGGCAGGGAGGTGCAGGCTCGGAGAGAACCGGCGCAGGCGGCTCCGTGAGAGAAAAATCAAGAGGTCCAGACAGTACGGCGCCAAGGGATCCATCGTAAACTGGTCCCGAAGGCACAAACGGTACTGAAGGCAACGAATTGTACAGATCCGCCAAACCCGCCGAGTAAGAAGACTGGGATAAACAAAACCCAAAACTCCTAACACTTGATCCGAGGACAGACGACCCCCGGCATAACTAGTACGGAGTCTCTTAAGAAGAGAGAGGATTTCACAACCTGAGCAACTCATTGTAGGAGTAAAAAGAAAGAACAAGGGACGAGCGTCCCTTTTTAAAAGGAAGGACCCCGGAAGAACAAGAAGAGTGGGAAAATGGAAATCAGGAAACTCGTGTGACAGGGGAGGGGGTCGAAAAACTCACGTTTTTCATCAAAACAGTCGAAACATTTTCTAACAAAAAAAAAAAGAAAAAAGATAATAAAAATAAATAAATAAATAAAAAAAATTATAATAAATAATAAAAATGATGATAAAAAATGTATATGTTTGCTAAGAATTAATTTTTGGGGAATTATAATAACTAATTTAACTAGTTTTTATGAACTTTTGCGAAAATATGCATTTTACCACTATACAGGGTGTTCGAAATGTTCCGGACCCCCCACTTATAACATAAAGTAAGCATTTTGGAAAAAAATGTTAAATACAAAAGTTGTTAAGTTTTGAAGGTTGAACTAAATGATGACCTTGGATTTGTTATTGGTTATCATTTTCAAGGTCATTTAAAGGTCATCTTCAGTTTTTTAAATAGGGACCCCTATTTTTTATTTCAGATTCTGAAAGAGCACAAAATTTTACATCTGGATATGTATCCACGTTATGGCTCAAAATGACCTACAGAGGTCATTTAGTGGTTAAATGATTATTTAGTAGCAGAAAGCCAAGAAATCCCGATTATTAAGAACTTTGGGTGTATTTGACGAAAAGAAAAAAAAAATTTCGTACTTTAATACTAAAGTACATAATTTGATTTTCTAGGACAAACTTTATGGTCACTTTAAAATTGGCCTCCATTTTTAAGGTCATTTGAAAGTTATCTTCAGCTTATTAAAAAGGGACTCATTTTGTATTCCGGATTCTGGAGGAGCATTAAATTTTAGGTCTGGAGTTATGTACAATATCCACGTCATGGCTCGAAATGATCTACATAGGACACTTGGGGGTTATTAATTTCAAAAGCAAAATAATCTAACCGTTTTACATGAACAGTTTTTATTGCAATAATTTTTTGCAAGGGTTACGAGTTTCTACGCATGATTCATAGCATTTTCAGGATCGTTACTTGTACCTTAGAAGATTTTGCTCACTATTCTTTTTAGGAATCAGTTCATTTATAATTGTTAATTAACAATTGTTTACTCTTATTTACTTTTCTGTTTTCAAGAGTTAAGTGAAGTTCTCTTACTTCGAAATTCAGATAATTGTATTAATTTTCAATAATTGTACATTTAATCGTAGTGAAAATTGGCACATCTTACTGAACGAGAAAGAATATCTTTGTTGATGATGCGAGGGTGGGGTGATCAAGAGAGAGGTTACAAACAGGTACAGCGTTTATTCAATGAAACATTCAGAGTTGAAGAAAACAACCCTATTTCAAAAAGTACCGTAATTCGTACAATTAGACGTTTTGAAGAGACAGGTGGTATTAAAGATCGTCCTAAATCAGGTAGATCCAAATCATCGTCTAATGATGAAAAGAGCTTAGACGTATTACAATCATTTATTGAGGACCCCCATTGCAGCATCAGACGTTGTGCACAACAGCATGAAATGGGAGCTGCATCTGTGCACAAAATTTTGAAACTTAACAAATGGCATCCTTTCAAATTAAAGTTGGTACAGGAATTATCTGAAGATGATTTTGATAGAAGGGTAGAGTTTTGTGATGTAATGATGCAAATGATATCTGATGATCCTTTGCTCCTCAATAACATTGTTTTCTCTGATGAAGCCACGTTTGAGTTAAGCGGAACAGTGAACAGACATAATTGTCGATACTGGAGTAACATCAATCCACATTGGATGAGAGCGGACCACACGCAACATCCTGAAAAAGTAAATGTTTGGGCTGGCATATTTAATGGAAGAGTACTTGGCCCTTTCTTTATTGAAGGTAATTTAAATGCTGCAATGTATGAAAACATGCCTCGAGACCAAATTATACCTGCTATACGGAATTTAACGGGTGGAAATCTGGACGAAATTTACTTCCAACAGGATGGTGCTCCTGCACACTACGGTATTCATGTTCGCCGATATTTAGATGCAACATTTCATGATAGATGGATTGAGCGGAGAGGTACAATTGAATGGCCACCTCGGTCCCCAGACCTAACGCCTCTTGATTACTTCCTTTGGGGATACTTGAAGGATAAAGTTTATGTTATAAAACCACGTGACTTGGATGAATTACGCCAAAGAATCACTGATGAAATAGACTTGATACCTCAGCAAATCTTGCGAAATGTTGTTGCAGCCTTTTACAATCGGTTAGCACATTGCCAAACTGTTAATGGGCAACAATTTGAACAGTTGTTGTAAAAAGTTCCTGTCAACGACATTTTAAAAAAAATCAGTTTGGGCGAATAGTCCACTGTCTTGATTTAGTTAGCTGGGCCGCCGATAGTCCTGCCTTAGCTGACTGGTCCGCTAGTGTTCTTGTCTTAGTAGGCTGGGCCGCCGATGGTCTTGCCTTAGTTGGCTGGATCACCCATGATGTTACCTTAATTAGTTGTACCTCCCGTGCCTGAGCAATAAGGCTCATTTTGATTAGACATTTTTTTATTTATCATTTTCTCCCCCGAGGTATGTAGTTGTTGGGCCTAAGGCTTATTTTGATTAGACATTTTTTTATTTATCATTTTCCCCCCCGAGTTATGTAGTTGTTGGGCCTAAGGCTTATTTTGATTAGACATTTTTTTATTTATCATTTTCTCCCCCGAGGTATGTAGTTGTTGGGCCTAAGGCTTATTTTGATTAGACATTTTTTTATTTATCATTTTCTCGACCGAGTTATGTGGTTGTCTGGCCTAAGGCTTATTTTACGCCAGTGTCAATTACACCTTCTACAATCCTAATGCAGAATTTAGCGCTGGTGCAAAATGGAGAATTACAACTAGGAGGCTTAATTTGGAAAACTAAAGTTATCCTTCAAATGACCTTGAAAATCAAGTGCAATGTCAATTTAACGCCACCATAAAGTTTGTCTTGCAAAATCAAATTACTTTAGTATTGGTCAGATACGCTCAAAGTTCTTAATATCGGGATTTCTTGGCTTTCTGCTACTAAATAATCATTTAACCACTAAATGACCTCCGTAGGTCATTTTGAGCCATAACGTGGGTACATATCCAGATGTAAAATTTTGTGCTCTTTCAGAATCTGAAATAAAAAATAGGGGTCCCTATTTAAAAAACTGAAGATGACCTTTAAATGACCTTGAAAATGATAACCAATAACAAATCCAAGGTCATCATTTAGTTCAACCTTCAAAACTTAACAACTTTTGTATTTAACATTTTTTTCCAAAATGCTTACTTTATGTTATAAGTGGGGGGTCCAGAACATTTCGAACACCCTGTATATTTATAATGTAAATTAAGATGATAAGAAATAACAATTATTGTTTTTTGCGAACTTTTAACAAAGTAACTATATTGATATTTTCTTTTTGTTTGTTAACATAGGTAACGATAAAATTTTTGTTTTATGCGTATTCTTTTTGTAATACATTTTATTAATAACAAATTATATCTTATTCTTTTTGCGAACTTTTAACAAAGTAACTATATTGATATTTTCTTTTTGTTTGTTAACATAGGTAACGATAAAATTTTTGTTTTATGCGTATTCTTTTTGTAATACATTTTATTAATAACAAATTGTATCCTATTCTTTGTGCGAACTTTTAATCAAGTTACGATATTGATATTTTCTTTTGTGTTACATAGGTAATAAAATTGTTGTAATACTTTATTATTAATAACAAATTTTATCATTTGCGAAAAGTAAATATTTATGTTTTTCCGAATAAAGAACGCAAGAAATCATGTACAAATCGTATTAACTAAGATGAGTGTAATCTAGTCAAAAACAGCATTGTATTTCCTATCACCGCACGGAATAGAATAGAAGGGTGTGAAAACAACTGTTTACATGTATGAACGACGACCTTTCTAAGATAGCTCGTTCTGGTATGTGTGGGGAGACGTTACGTCATAAAAAGAAATTAAGTGTAGAATAATAATAAGTAGAGAAATGAGAAAAAAGTACAGAATAATAAAAAGCCAATAATGAGTAAAAATAGTAAACATGTAAGGAAGTGTGAAATGTGGAAAGAATACAAATTAAGGCAATAAAAGAGATGAGGAAGGTTACCCAACGATACGTCAATATATTAGAGGAAATATTTGGAGATAATTCTAAACGGAAGCTAAAAGATTGTACTTCGCGGCAGACAAGGGAATTTTAGAAGGCAAAGGAGATCACGGGTTGAAGAAGATTTTGCAAATGATCCTCGTTAAATTGCTATTGTAGCTATGGTACATTTAAACGTTCATGTTAGCTCACGTAAGATTGAAGTACCACTGGGAGTTTTAAGGTCTACTGCCAGTAGATATTTACGAAATGTAAATTATCATCCTTATCACATCACTCTGAATCAATACCTGTATATATGGGCTAATCGTAACAAAGCTATCGTTCGCATATGTGAACGGTACCTTTGTTACATAATTGTAACGTAAGCTATAGATACGTAGACCAGCACAGTTATGATAGAGTTTGCCCACGGTACTTTGGAAGATCCTATAAATGAATTTATAAAATTGTATCTTCGATATAAGTCAATTTTTCAATAGATTGACAACGCCGGTGGTTTCGACACAAGAATGGGTATTTTCCTCATTTGTTTAACACGAGAAAGAACGAGAATTCCTTAAGGGGCCAGCCTGGGTTAAATTGAAAAGAATACACTTTCCAGTATAATAGGTATAACAATTGTATTCATCACTTTTGATTGCTGGAACGTTTTACACTTTAACTACACGCACAATTTAAGCTATTTATTCATTATTAAGACCCAAACAGTGTTCTTTACCTCTAGTATTGTTCCATCGAAAACATTTAAAATTTTTATTTATTTGTCCACTTGCCATAGCTTTTCACTCAATAGAGTAACTTATATTTCACCGGGCCAGGTTTAAAATACTCTTCATTACCTGCACTGCAGATGTATCGGATCACTTTTCTGAAAAAAATTAAACAAAAGATTATTTTGGACACTTTTTGTCCAAAATATTAGGCAATTACTAATATTTTGCACGAAAATGGACAATAAGTGTCAACAATAACCTTTTATGTAAATTTTTTCAGAAAAGTGATCCGATACATCTGCAGTGCAGGTAATGAAGAGTATTTTAAACCTGGCCTGGTGAAATATAAGTTACTTTATTGGGTGAAAAGCTATGGCAAGTGGACAAATAAATAAAAATTTTAAATGTTTTCGATGGAACAATACTAGAGGTAAAGAAACACTGTTTGGGTCTTAATAAGGAATAAATAGCTTAAATTGTGCGAGTAGTTAAAGTGTAAAAAGTTCCAGCAATCAAAAGTGGTGAATACAATTGTTATACCTATTATACTGGAAAGTGTATTCTTTTCAATTTAACCCAGTCTGGCCCCCTTAAGACCGGTTTCGCACTCCCGCTTTTACTCTCCCCATACACGCACAGAGACAAATTTTTCACGCGGTACGAGAGCGTACTGCTCGACTATTCCTTTGACATGCGGAAGGATATTGTAGATTATTGCTGCATGAATGTTGAAATTTTACGCACATACTGTGTACCTTTTAGAAAATTTGTTTTAAAAGTTGGATAACGTTTGCCCGTCTTCTCAAGCAACTACGATCGTGAGCGCTTGTAACCCAACCCTATCGGCATCCTTCCACTAAACGCATGCTCGTGCTCAACCAAACATTCGCAGAAGGCCGTAGAATGGTTTCTCTAATTCGAGCGAAAAGTTGCGAGCGACATCGTGCACGCGGGGAGAGGGCCAGAATTTAAACTTCGGAGAGAGAGAGAGAGAGAGACTTTTGTTTGCCTTAATTGGCAAAATTGCATAACTGTACGCATTATTTTCTTAATTAGTATACACTTTTCGGTATTTATATTGTATTGTTTGTAGATATACAAGGTGTCCTAAAAGTTCCGAAACACCTTAATAATTTTCCAGGTAAACTGATTTTGGACAAGATGAAGGTCAATCTAAAGGTAGCTTTTGTCAAGGTATTTAATAGTGGGCATGAATTTGACCTTGGGTATGACTTTCAAGTTTATTTCAAGGTCAACTTTGTTTTTTGAAATAGGAAATCGGATGAGCAGAAAATTTTACGACCAAACATGTGCTCAAGTCATGGGTTACGGGTAACCTTAATGGTCGCACAAGGTCATTTAACCTCGAACAAAGTCTGGAAACTACTTGGCATAGGAAATTCTCAATTGTTGTACCACAGAAGCTATTACCTTTATCAAGGTGCATGCAACGGTGATGCTCTGCAAGGCCTTGACGATGTCCTTCAAGCACATTTTACTTTGAATTTTCTTATTTACTTTTAGCATTATCCAGGAACAATGACGTGGACGTAGTAAAATCTGTTCCCTTTGAGGTGATTGATTAGCGTGAGTCCCCTTCCCTCTCACAAGTGGGGTGCCTGATTAACGTGATTCCCCTTGCCTCTCACATTTGACAATTAATATTGATAAGCACATTATTTGTAATTTAACTTGTAGAGGACCACTAATCGAGTATACATACTGAGCAACAGATGATTGAAACTTTGTACATGGTCATTCCATGATATAAGACACCTTTTATACGAATTTTCTAAAAATAAAGCTGATGTGCTCCCTGAATTCTCGATTCTTTAGGTTAATTGCACCAATTGAACACCATTTACTTCTTGGCAGTGAGCTAAGCGATGGTAAATATGGTTGATGCGCAACATGTAATGCAATCGGCGGACAAAATACTAAAGCGTTAGTAAAAAATTATCTAAAGAAAGACGCGATGATTTTTGGATGGACGAGGGACTGTTGTTCCAAAAAATTATTTGCGAGTATGGGTGACGTATAGAGTTCCCACGTGCGTCAAAAGTAAATTGATAATTGAAATACATAATAGGATTGGACACCTAGGTATACAAAAAACAACCGGGGAGGTGAAAAAATGCTCTTGGTGGCCCGCTATGCGCAAGAACATAAGGCGAACCATTGCGACTAGCGATACGTGTTAGAGAGTCAAACAGTTGAATAATTCGATAGCTGAAAAATTTTTACAAGTCAGCGCCAAGGAGCCGGGGGAGTTAACTGCGTTTAATCAACTGCGGGATTACTTTGTGTCAGTGGAAAAACCGAAACGAATTCTAAGCGACCATAGGACGCAATTTCTGTCTAAAAACTGGATGCGGTTTCTTGGTGAATCGGGAGTTGATAGGAATTATTGCTCCTTCAGAGACCCCTAGTCTAATCCCACCGAAAGGTTCATGCGTGAACTCGGAAAATTGTTTCGGATCTACTGTAGCGAATGTCATACGTCGTGGGCGAAACACTTGGAAAGGTTGTAGGGATTGTTGAACTTAACCACGCATACCGTGACAGAGTATACCCCATATGAATTGCATTACGGGGTTGAACCAGGCAATGAAATAAGCGAACGTATAAACTTCCGCCGGAGGTCACGGAGGATTACAAGATCAAAGTTGAACGTGTCAATTTGCGCACTATAAAACAACACGAGCGTAATAAAAATATTCAAAGAAACTTCCGTACCGAACCGATTAAGGTCGATGACCTCGTTTTTTTGCGAATTCCACGGCCGTCTAATGCCCTAAACAAAAAGATCGTGAAATTTTTTCATATTTACTACGGGCCGTACTGTATTAGTCGATCATTTAACGCTAACGCTTTCGAGTTGGTGGAAATCGACAATCCGAAAAAAGTCGTAAGACATTATAATCGGTCAGATTTTAGATTGTATAGACAATTGCCACCTGACGAAGCAACGTATATTGTTGAAGTAGACTTATTATTTTCATTATTATAGATTGCCCGGGTATAACTCAGGGACACTTAGCTTTTGCCATTGTATCCCTACCCCCTGGCTATTCCTCAGCAAAGTGGTTCATCCCTAAGGCTTTGGAGTAAGCCATTAGGTTGTTTGTCCCCACTTTGCTGAATTGCTGCGAGTCCAAAACCCCTGTTCCGAGCCATTTCACGCGAGCACCTGTGAGGTTAGGGCACTCGCAGAAGAAGTGTTTTGGGGTTTCTTCCTCTTCTTGGCACCACCTACAAAGGTTACTCGTTCCCTTTGTTTTGTGTGTATAACAACGGAGGCTACAATATCCTGTTAATAGGCCTATAAGGGTTCGGGCCCCTTGTTTGTCTAGGTTCTTGCTCTTTGAGATCTATCCAGTAATATGTTTTCCAAGTAGCTCCTTGGTCCACCTATAACCTTCAGAGGTCTCCCAGGCTTCCCATCGTTCCTTCTTTATTACGGTTCTTATGGTATTACAACCCTCCTGGTATGTTACTCCTACCTCCCATTCTGGTTGATTACCATAGCACGTACCTAGTCTTAACTAGCAAGGTTATCTGCCTTCTCGTTACCTTCGTAACCTGAGTGGCCTGGTATCCAGTTGATGATAACCTTGTTTGTCTTAGTCAGTTTATCGAGAGTGTCTCTCGTTTCCCTGACTAATATTGATTTGGTGAGTGGGTTTTCCAGGGCCATTATTGAGGCCTGGCTGTCGGTACAGATTTGTAAAAATCTGCCCTTTACATCCCTCCTCACTAGATTATCTGCACATGCTCTTATTGCAGCGATTTCTGCCTGAAGGACTGTGTTAAAGCTTTTGAGCCTGCAGTTATAGTTGTTTTCCCCGCCTGGTCCACAAATGCCGAAACCAGTTCTTTTCTCTGACTTGGATCCATCTGTAAACCATATTTTTCCATGTCCCAGGAACTGGTTTTCTTTCCATTCTTCTCTGTTCGGTATTCTTTTTTTGAAGCGTTTCCCGAAGCTGATATGTTCTCTTCGTTTGATCCTGTGAGGACCAAAAGATCTCATTTGTTAAAATTTCTTTTTGGATGGTCGTGTGTCCCATCCCGTTGTCTTTCCACTCACCACTGCATATCATTCTGTACGCTGTCCTGGCCGCCACCTCCTTGATGTCAAGGTCTAGGCCATTTATGTCCAGCAACATTCTGATTGCAGCCGTGGGTGTACTTCTTCTCAATCCGTATGCCCCACTCAATGCCACAGCCTGTATATGGTCCAGGCTTTTGATTGAGGTTCTATTACGGATTGCTTCCCACCATATCACTGCAGCATAGGTCAGTTTTGGTTTCAGTATTGTCTCGTACAACCACGAGTCTTTTTGGGGTTCAAGCCCCCATCCTGTCCCAATCGCCGACCTACACTGCATGAAAATGTTTAGTACTTTCTTGTACTGTGAACTCAGATGTTGGTTCCAGTGTAATTTCTTATCTAGGTAGATCCCTAGGTATCTTACTCCCTCTGCGTACGGTATTTTCTTTCCGTAGAAGGTTACTTCCTTATTTATTTTACTTTTATATTTCCTGGTGAAAGGGACTATTTCCGTTTTGTTTGGATTTATCCCTAGGGATATCCCCTGACTTTCTCCAGTATCCTTTGGATGAGGTCTGGAAGAATTTCTTCAAATTTACCTTTCACCATTATGGTGAAATCATCTGCATAGCCGATTGCAAAAATCCTTTCTTTGCTTAGCATACACAGTAATCCGTCAACCACTAGTAGCCACAGTAGGGGTGAGAGTACTCCTCCTTGCGTGCATCCTTCGTTGATTTTTCCTTTTACTTTTTTACCCCTCCATTCACTGTATATGCTCCTGTTAGTCAGCATCTTCATCACCCATCAGACGATGGTTTTTGGAATGCCGTGCTCTTCCAGTCGTCTGCGAATGGTGTCTCTTGTGGTGCAATTAAAGGCTCCCTCAATATCTATGAAAGCTCCAATTACTGTTTCCTTCATACTAAAGGCCTTCTCGATGTAAGTAACCACCGAGTGTAATGCTGTTTCCGTAGATTTGCCTACGGTGTACGCATGCTGCCTTGCATATAGTGGATTTTCACTCAGGATTTCATTCCTTATATAGTAGTCCACCAATCTCTCCAAAGTTTTCAGTAAAAAGGACGTTAGACTTATTGGTCGAAAGTCCTTTACTGTGGAGTAGTCTTTTTTTTCCGGGTTTTGGGATAAACGCCACCCGTGTTTCTTTCCATTTTTCAGGAACATATCCTGTGGCAATACATCCTCTGAGTAGTCCCGTGATTAGGTTTAAGATGTGTTCATCTTGTTCCTGTAACATCTTCGGAAAGATGCCATCCGGGCCCGGTGTTTTATATGGTTCAAAGGTATTAATTGCCCACTCAACCTTTTCCTTAGATATAACTTTGGCTGCTAGCTTCCAATCTGTAAGTCCTCCACACCATTCCAGCGTATGCGATGTCTCCTTCTCTACCCTGATGAAATCAGGATAGCAAGCTCTGAGTAGTGTAGTTTCCTGCGGCGTCTTTTAGACATTGTAATCGACAGTCATTATCCTTGGTAAGGAGCCTAGCTAATTTAGCTGTGTCTGCTAGGTTTTCCATGCCCGAGCAGTAGTTCCTCCAACTTTTGGTTTTAACCGCCTTACCTTCCTTTTTGAATGTATTCAGAGTATTTTTATACGCTTTCCATCCTTCCTGGTCGTTTAATTTCTTTGCTTTGTTAAACAGTTTTCTTGCCTGTTTCCTCAGCTTTTCCAGGTTTCCGTTCCACCAAGGTGTGCTGTTTTTGCTCCCTCTGGGTTTTAGGGGACAGTTGTTTTCATAGGTTCTGACCATCGCCGTTTGGATTTGTTCTAACGTCCATTCCAGGCTTACATTTGAACCATATTTTCCTTTAAGGCCGGCCAGTCTCTCGCCTAGTTCCTCCTTATATGCTGCCCAATTTGTATTTTTTGCGTTTCTTCTTTGTACCACTTTAGGTTTTTTTATTTCTATCCTAAAATTTATGGTCCTATGGTCCGACAGGGATGGTTGGTTGCTGACGCTCCATCCCTGTATATGATTCTTGATCCCCATCGTTGCGAGGGTAAGGTCAAGAACCTCCCTTCTATTTGCTGTTACGAAGGTCGGTTCAACTCCCCTGTTCACGATGTCTAGGTTTATTCCTGTGAAGAATTCTAACAGCTTCTCTCCCCTGTCATTTATGTCGGTGCTTCCCCAAACTTCATGGTGAGCTTTGGCGTCACAGCCGACAATTAAATCCAGGTTCTTTGTTATCTTCTAAATCTATCTTGATGGCAGTGATGTCCCTGGAGCTTATTTCCTGTAACAAAATGCCATTAATACCTTTTGTAACGATACGCGTTATTGTTAACATTAGCGTTCCCTACAAAAAGTTCCCCGATTGTGTTGAGTCCTCTTATGCGTCCTCTCCACAACCAAGGTTCTTGTATTAGGGCTATGCCTGTCTGCACCCTTGCCATGCTCCTCGCTAGGATTAATCTGCAAATTAATCTGAGAGAAACGTGTCCCAGTAGTTGCCATTTATTTGGCTACACTGTCTGCTGCGTTTCCTCTGGAGCCTTCGCTTTGCTTGCGGCGATTTCGTTTCGGCCTAGTACCTTAACGGTTACCCTGCCTACGCCCACCGCAAGTTTGAAGTTCTGGCTCTTTAGAATGGCCACGGATGGTTCATCTAGACCCAAGACGAGGTAGCCATTACTGGTACCTCGCAGGATCGCCCATTTTGCCGTTTCCACTCCCCCGATCTGCTTTCGGACCAGCTTCAGGAAATCCTCGGCAAAATCTATTTCCGGAAGAAGCTTAGCGATTACCTTTGTAATCCTAAGCTCCTCCAGATTTACCACCCTCAACTCAAGTTCCCGCCCTAGGTTGTGGTCTTTTACCCTTCCTTCTAGCCAGGTGCTCGACTCTTTGTCTTCGCATATGAAGACCATGGTCTCCTTTCTAGGGAAAGATTCTTTGAAACGAGGTACAAAGCTCCCGTCTTCGATGTCTATGACTTCTTTAACGATAGTCTTTTTGATATTCTTGCAGACCTCGTCTGGCATCTCTCCTCCCAGGTAATCCCCACAAGTGACGATTACCCTCGGAAGGTTTCATGCCGCCGAGGCATAACTAACTTCCTGCGTTGGCTTCTTCAGTGTCTTACCAGCCATCGAGCCAAGGCTGGTGGAGGCACCCCTTTTCGCCGAGCCTGTGGGTGCAGTAGCAGAGGTGGTTGGTTGGGCGGTTCTAGCCCGCCTTTCCTCCCTTACCCTCTCCTTCCTGCCTCCCCCAAACTTGGGTATAGGTTTGCCCTCCTCTATTGCCTGCTATTTTAGCAATTTCCTTCTCTGGGCTCCACTCAGGTTTTGGTTCAAGCCCGTCCCTTTGTGTTGCCCAGCTGAAGGTGCCGGTTTGCCAGCCCCTTCTTGGTCCATAGGGATTTCAGAGATCGGTATAAGCGCCCGATCTTCCTCAATCCCTAAATCATTGTTTCTGTATGGTTCATGTGAGTCCCACGAGTAGTGCGGAAGTGTAAGTCCACCCGGCAGTGGCCGCCCTCCCGTATAAGGTCTTCATACGACGGGGTTCGACCTGTTCCCCCGAAGGAACCGTTTACGACACAGCTCCCCTGTGCCATGCATCCCTCCGCACGGTGTCTAACGCCTTGGATTGGGGCGAGTCCCCGTTCCAAGGACGGGCCCTGAAGCGGGGTACCCGATGGGTTACTCGCATTGCCCATCGGAGGACCGCTTCTTGGTCACCACAGGATCCTTGCCCTCCCAGCTTTTGTTAGCGGAATAGGACAGCGTCCTCTCCCTCTCCCAAGAACCGACCCTTACATTGTAGAGGTAGGAAGGCTCTCTGACCGTCGGCGATGGAAATGATGTGGGATAGAACCCGTTTATAGGGCACCCACATCATGATGCGGGATAGATCCGTTTATAGGACACCCGCACCCCATCCCCCACGGTCATCGAGCCCCACAATGGATCCCATGATTCAGCCCCTGCACCAACGTCAAGGTCTTGCGATCCCCAGCAGAGATTGAAGTAAACTTGCGATATTGCTTTTTTTTGTATGAAAACGACAAGATTAGATGTTGATAATTGTGTAATAAAATGCGGCGTAGAAAATGTAAGGGTGAGTGCGTTGAAAGAGTAAGTGAGATATTAATTAAGGAAAAATTCGTGGAACTTGCACGAGACCTGGATAGAAGCAAGCAGATAGAAGCATGCTCATATAAAAGAAACATAAAAAAAATTAAATTAAATAAAGTGACGAAGTGTGTTTTACGAGTATACCTTTATTTTGCTACTCCGTTAAACACAAGATCGTAGTAAAAGGGTGATGATGCAATGTATTGATACGCTGACCTGCGAGGTTCACCTTTCGTCACCCTCCCCCCCCCCCCCCCACTAACATAAAAAATCCAGCGGGCAATTATCGAAACCGCTGGATAGAACAGAAGGTTGAGGACCGCATGACGCCGCGGTGCGATTGAGGAAAAATTCGGCTCATAATGGGAAGGCGAGAAAGAGCATTGGATAGCGGGAGTTTACGCCGAACCGGAGACGAAGGGCTCTCTCTCTCTCTCGCCTCGGCGGCGAAGGCGAGAGAGAGAGAGAGAGAGACAAACGACCTGGTCCCCTCCCCGAAGTTATGCCTAACGGCCGTTTTCCGGGATGGGGGTTTTGGTGCGTAGGCCAGCACCTTCTATGCTGAAGAGTCACACACACCAGAGGGCCAGTATGTACATATAACTTTGTGCCATTATGTTTAATATTGAATAACAGTTCTCGCTATTCTTTCTTTCAACCTTTTGAGATACAAGTACCTGACTGTTTCCCTAGGATTCCTCTTTTGTTATAATTTGCCCTTTGCGTCCTCTAGCTTGTAGTGTATCAGTTCGTGGTCGGAGATTTCATCAGAGACCCTCCATCCTGACATCGTACTAAGAACACCTCTAGAAGCTAGGGTGATGACAAAAACTTCCTAATCGCACATTTACATCACATCGTAGGATTATTGCGTTGCTCTCTTTTTAGTATGGTTCTATAAGGGCTCTTACCTCAACTGGAAGCCATACAAATCTAACGAAAGAATTATCTTGCGTTTCACGAATGAATGATTAAGATGATGGAAGTGTCATTCATCGAGAAACGATACAGTGGATAGGACGAAAAGAGCCCAGACGTAACATTCGCGAGTAATATATCAAAACAAAACTCCGTGATGATTGGTCTATCAAAAACCCTTAAACAACAGTATCAGCCGACTAGCACAGAAAAGTTCAGTTAACACATAATCAAAAACTGGCAAGATAATCTGGTGAATTTAAGAGATCTTCAAGAGAGAACCAAAAAATTAACTTAAGAACGACAAGCCGGCTACTATATCAAGAAGCCCCGTCCAGCCGAATTATAGATCCAGGTTTTGTGATGCGATCGATGCGGCAATAGCGCTCCTCTGCGAGGGAGGACTGCATGTTTAGGGGATATCAAAACAAAAGCGTGGCCAACAAAACTACCGCTCTCGAAAAGACCGCTACAGTTGCTTCCAAGGTACTAGAGTCCAGGCTTCAAAAGGAACACAAAGCATCAGAGGCAGCCTTATCAAAAGAAGAGAAGGCTTATTTGTCGCCAGATGTTTTCCATGAGAGAGGTGGGGTGGCGTGCCCAACAGCTGTATTGTGGACTTGGAGGATAACCCGGTCTGATCGGAGGACAAGAAATGCTGCTTACAAGGCTGAGGATGCCCGGAAAGTCTCCCAAGAAACCGAAAAAAGGCCTGACTGAAGACCAGACAGCGAGCGAAGGAGCAGCTGGAGAACGCTCAAGTGACGAGACTCCGAGAGAGACATGAGCTAGCATGAGCTCAGCCGCGGGAGACGGTGGCCCTGCAGTGTCTGAACCAATTAAAAGTCGATCCTGCTGCCAACTCGAACAACGAAACTCGGATGCACGGACCGGAATTCGGTAACAGCAGTAAAAGACACCCCTTGTGGCAGGCGCCGCTAGCTAGGAGACAATAATCTTCCTTTAGGGCCACTCGCCTTCAGTCTTGGTAAAAGTCGTTGAGAGACTGTCGAAGATTTTAATACAGAAAGATAAGGGCCTCTTTTAGTTTCTGCGTGGCCTATGTGTCGAATTCAAACATGTAATTGTTATGTGGTACGTGTATGCTGGTACGTCGCTCGTATTTGACGATGCAAAGATAGCCATGCAGCTAAAGCTTGTGCGAATGGTTCAAAGAGGTTGCCCGCAGGGTTCGATCGAAGGGCCGACTTTGTGGAACCTATGTATGGATGTACTCTTCCACATACTGTGTGCCTGTGGCGTGATTGTAGCTGCGTATGCGGACGATCTGCTCATCCTTGTGGAAGGAAAACACACGGGTGGCAGTGGAGTCGAGAGGTTATGAAAATGGTGTATGAATGAAGTTCGAGTGTAGGTATGGAAGTATCAGAAAGTAAAACGATGTGCATCGTTTTGAAAGGAGGAATAAATATGTTGAATTGCCGTGTGCATGTGCAAGTAAATGAGAATGTGGAGTGAAAGTTGAAATTTGTCGAGTGTGTGAAATATCTGGGTGTGAATGTGGGTGTGACTATGGATTTTAGAGTGCATGTCAAAGGAATGAGAGCGAGAGTGCAAGGAATGATAGGTAAATTGCGAAGGAATCGGTAGTCGCGGCGGTGAAGCTACTGCCACTGGCAAATGCTAGTGGTGACACAGCTGCGACGCGCTGGCTAAGCGTATCCCAGCCCCAAGTCCTATGGGGGACCGCGGGGATAAACCTTCGGTGAGATGCCTCGCGTAATAAAACCAGTACAAGGATTAGGTCCTCCCTTCTCCGACGCGCTTGTTGACCTCCCATGTTACCGGCGCTAGCCGGTACACAGTTAAAAATTTTGTGTTTTGTGTTGTTCAATCAAAAACTACACAAAAATTGTGTTTAATGTACACTTCTTCTTGTGTTCCCGTTAACACAAGGAATGTGTTTAAATTACACTATTTTTATGCAAAGTTAAGAACTACACAAAATTTTAGTACTTTCATGTAAGGACACAAAATTAATGTATAAAATACAATTTATGAACGCAATATACTTCATTCTTACTTCAATATACGCATTCAATAAGTACAATCTCTTAAAATCTAATTTTAAAAACTTACAAATCGTTAATAGTGAGTTAGATGTTTCAGTGTAATACGATTGGTTATATTATACAAAATACGGAAGATTATGTAATAATAAAATTATCAGAACTCCCAAATAATTTAAAAACATATGATGTTTTTATTAGTAGCAGCGATACTTTGGTAATAGTAACTCAGTATTTTTATGAGAATAAATTTTTCATGTATATACATTTTTTTTTTTCAAAATAAAAATAAATAAGTACCGAGAAAAAATAATTTGTCATTTTCATTATATACACTCCCCTTCACATGTTTTAAAGTCAAAAATTTTAACCCTCATAAAACTCCGTATAGTTTTTGAACCGATTATCGCATCTCAAAAATCTTAACAGTATTTGAAAGCTTATGCTTTCAGCTTGAAAATGCGGTGTCGTACAGATTTATACAATCATTTTTAACGGAGTTATTGTCATACTAGTAAAAAATTGATCGATTTCTTCTGTTCCAATTATCTCAAAAGATAGTAAAGATAGAAACAAATTCTAAAAAAGAAAAAGATGTCTTTTGAAGTAAAAAATATAAATTTAAAGTGAAATAAGGTTTCTGAAAAAATAATTTTTTTTCATTTTTCATGGATTCCAAAAAATCAAAATTTATTATTCTGGAGAACGAATATTCGAATTACATTAAATAATCTGTCACGGCTCGTCAGCTGCTCGCGCAGCGAAAGCTCGAGTGAGTGCGAGAGAGAGACTAGCAGGTAGGTATGCGGCGCGCGAGATAGAGAGAGAAGGAACGAGTGGCGCTCCGCGCGGGCTAGCACGGCAGCCGCCATGTTCCTGGTAGTCTCCGCGCGAGCAACACGTGTCTAGACCAGCGAGCGCGCTTTTTCTCGTGTTTTTTCCTCGGGGATTTTGAGAGACGTGATGCGGAAGGTGCTCCAGGGAGACAGGCGGAGACAGCAGCAGCAGCAGCAGTAGATAGCGGCCGCGAGACTCCGCCAACTGAGAGAGCAGAGACGCGAGGCAGCGGTGGTCGTCGAGACTGTGCGAGAGTGAGAGTGTGAGAGGTCGACCTGCAGATTAAGGTAAGAGGAGTGCGCGTTATCTTAGATACACGTGTTCAGGATATCTCCTCTATTTTGCGGGCGGCGCAGCGTGCGCATTTTTGTACGAATGTGTGCCGTGTGTGAGGGCATCGGCCCAAACGTCGCGCGTGACCGCGAGCTATCTCGACCTGCGTGACCGCATCTTTGTTTACGTCGCACGTACGTATTGTTGTGTTCGTTTGCTGATCGAGAATAAATTTCGAATATTGACTTCGCAACTTAGATTATTTTTCCTTCGCCTCCGTCCGATTTCCCGGTGAACTGCGACCGGGAGCTAGCCGGCGCAGACGATTTTCGTAATCCATTTCAGCACGCGCTCGAGCTCAGCTGAGCTCGAGAAAGCCGGAAGTTCGAATTCTTCCAGCGTTTGTAGCGGCCGGCATCGCACGTGCGCAGCACTCTGCTGCACACAGCCGCACCGAGGGACGTCGGTGAGAACCAGGGGCGGCCCCGTTACAAATCATAATAGAAACTATTTATTAATAAGCAACGATAGAGCAAAAATATATAAAATTATTTTTGTAAATAATTAAACAAAAATATCAAGAATAGCATTTGTATATAATTTTACATATTTTTGCTGTAAATGTATTTTTCTAAAGATGTTGCTTCACAGAAAAGAATGCGGTCAGAATTTTGAAGCTGCGATCATTTTTCGTAATAATATAAAACAATAATATAAAAAATAATACAAAACGCTGTTTCCAACTTTTCTCTGTCATTTATTAGTGAAATAATGCACAAATTAAATTCCACTCATCAAAAAATTTATTGAAGAAGAGGGCTCAACTAAGATATATGTAATACGGAGTCAAAAATTATAAAATTAATAAATTTTTTAATTTGGCATAAAACGATGTTGAGTTGAACGATCGCAGCGCCATTGCTTATTTGCTAGTAAGGTAGCGACGATTTTTGACTCCGTATTACAATTATCTTAGTTGAGCCCTCTTCTTCAATGAATTTTTTGAGTCGAAGGAATATTTAAAAAAATAGAATAGATAGAAAAAAACTTCAAAGAGAAAGAAAATTTGTTTTTACTCATTGAACGTATATCTACAGATTAAAAAAAATGGGATTTAAAAAAAAAATTCCGTTTTTTAGCATGTAAAAAAATTAAGCTTTGTCGGGCTGTTATAAACTCTAAAGGACATCATTTTGATGAGAAAAAAGTATAAATAGTGCATAATAGTGTGAAATATGAATCATGAGTCGAAAAACTAAAGATTTTAATTTTTGAATAGTAAAGCTATTCTTTATATTATTCCTTACTTGTTAAGAGGATGCCTAACTTAATTTCCGCGCGCTGCTATACCGACGATTCTCTATGATCTTTGCTAATCTTTAAGGCAAATTTGATCTTTCAAATAATTTTGAAACGGCTTTCTTAATAGAATTTCTGTTTGCATTAAAACATTATTTATAATTCGTAGAATGTGCGCAGACTTCTTTTTTGGCTGATTTCAATTCCTATTGTTGAAAATACCGACTTATTTTTCAAACAAATTTTTCAAAACAAATTGTTTTTCTCTCTGAAGTTTTTTTCTATCCCTTTTATTTATTTAAATATTTGCGTTTAAAAAAAAGTGTTTTTTTTTTTATAAAAAACTGTGTAACTATTATAAAGTGTCTTAAAAAATCGTTCGACCCGTCATTTTAAATTCGAAGTAATTACCTTTCCAACTCCGTTGGATTTTTTAAGCTATCATTACGGGAACTAAATTAGCAGCGGGACAGAAAAGGCAAGATTTTTTTGTGTTTTTTCAACTCTTTAATTCTTATAAAAAACTAAATTTAACCCTTTTTCAATTCCGTAGTAGTATTTTTTCGGAGTATTTCATCTAGTCTTTCGAATGCCGTTGGATTTTTTAAGCTACGACGTTTTGCTGCTGAGCAATAAAACTTTCTAGCTCTTCCAATTTTTGCGTGGGGTGCGCAAAAGCATGTGATGGGGAGGGTATGTACTTTCATTTTATGCAGCCCATACCTAAGATCATCTCGTGGCCCAGGTCTGGTACTGCCTTATCTTGACTCAGTCTTCCCCCTTCCTGGACTTGAATTGGCGATGAGCAACTCGTCCGCGCTTCTCTGTCTCTCTCTCTCTCTCTCTCGCACCCATATACGTGGTCCGCGCTCGGCCACATGTTGCGAGCGCTTCCCCAGTTGCGCGGCGCGTCTCCTTCGTCACGCGGGTGTTGGTGTCAGTGTGCGTGTTTGTGTCCGTATGGGTTTGCTGGCTCGGCGGCGTTGGCGTCGCCGGTGGTCGTCGACATGGCGGCGCCGTTCAGCTGTCCACTCGCATTGCTCGCATTGTTGCTATGCCATCGCAGTCTCGCAGGGTTGGCCGGCCTCTCGTGCTTTCTGGACATCGGCGTGATCATATACACGGCGACAGACATATTTCAACGACAGATCTGATAAGGGGAGATCTGCTAAGGGGACAGAGAAGCTCGACGTTAAAAAAATTATTTAACGTCGATGCCTTCTCATCCTCACGACCCTCCGAGAGAGAGAGCCGAATCACTATGTGCGTTTGACGTGTAAATGCAATGTCACAAACTCATACTAATCATGTTACTGATTGATTAGATTCATCCTATTGTCCAAGCTACCGCATAACTTCGTCTGCGCCGCTAGCGACTTTCTACGTTTTTTTGATAATAGATATTTCAATCTTAACTGAGAGATTACCATATGTATTATAATAATATAAACTATAGTAATAATACTAATTTAAGAAAACACTTAAATTGTGCAATTTTTTTTTCAGATCTGCAATAACTATATTTCCTCAAAGAACTGATGGCAGACACGATTATCGAGTTTGGAATCAACAATTAATTAGTTATGCAGGATATAAAAATGAAGATGGTTCTACTATTGGCGATGTAGGAAATATTGAGTTTACCGAAGTAAGCAATTTTATTTGACAGATATTTAATGAGCATAAAAGATTAATATATATATGTAAATGTATAATTTCTCTGTTTAGATATGCATGAAATTAGGATGGAAAGGTGCGAAGTCAAAATTTGATATTTTGCCTCTTGTACTATCGGCAAATGGGCACGATCCAGATTACTTTGATATCCCGAAAGAGCTAGTATTGGAGATCCCATTAACTCACCCGACGTAATAAAATTTCTATTAATAATTTAATTACCGATTAAAGAATTATAATTACAATGAAAAAATCGTTTCTTATATAATATCATACCATAATTTTTGTTGTAATATAGTATATCAAATCCCCTACTATACAGGGAGTCCCATTTTAAAGAAACCACCCAGAAATTTTTGCCGGTTCTCATTGTACAAAAAAATTGTTCAGACAAAATTTGTTTGGAACATCGGGGGCCATCTTTTTATGAAATCAGTTTTGACCTTGAGACTTATTTTCAAGGCCATTTGAAGTTTAAAGTGCTTTTTTTGAATAGGAACCCCCATTTTTGACCCCGGATTCGGAAAAAGCGCGAAATTCTACGTTCAGATAAGGTATCATGTGTTGGTGCGGTACCTCCCCTTACCCACCCACAGTGTTATAATAGTCAACTAAGGCAAGGTATTGGCACCCAGCCAGCCATAATACTTAATAAAAATAATAATAATAAGTTAATACTTAAGGTGGTAGGCCTGGGTTAAATTGAAAAAAATACACTTTTCAGTATAATAACTATGAAGATTTTATGCATCACTTTTGATTACTGGAACTGTTTACACTTTAAGAACTGACATAATTTAAGCTATTTATACACTATAAGGGCCCAAAATGTGCCCTTCATCTCTACTATTGTTCCATCAAATACATCTTAAAGTTCTATTTATTTGCCCACCTGCCATAGTTTTTTTTTTCTAGTATGCTGTATGTAACCAGACCAGGCTTAAATTACTTTTCATAACTTGCACCTCAAATGTTATGGATTACTTTTCTAAAAAAAATAAGAAAAGAATTATTGTGGACATTTAAGTGCAAAATATTATTTTTAAGCCTAATATTTTAGCCTAAGTGCAAAATATTGGGCTTATAAATAAAAACTTTTTAACCTTCAAATGACCTTGAAAATAAGTCTCAAGGTCAAAACAGATTTCATAAATGATGGCCCCCATTGTCCCAAACAACTTTTATCTGCACAATTTTTTTGTACAACGCGAACCGGCGAAAATTTCTGGGTGGTTTCTTTAAAATGGGACACCCTGTATACTGTCGGATCAAAGTGGTTTGGATTAATTTTAACCACTTTAAACTGTCACGTCCCAAATATCCGACTCAAAAATCTAACCACTCAATCGAAAAATTCTCTGAAACCTTTATCGCAAGCGGACTTACGAAATTGAAATAAATGGAGGGAGCTAGGTATCTACGATTGCGGCAAATACTCGACTGCTGCCTATGCTTTAGTGCACTGCTTGGAGCTAACCGTCACCCAGGTATCTCTCAAAAACGCGCCACAAAACAGAAACACAGTGGGCGGGGATGGCAGAACTACGCCAAATATCTCAACGGTCTTAATTTAACTTTACTATATGCTCTTGTTTGAGATTTTCTTTAAATGTTTGTGGAACAGGTAGTTGCAACAGGGGGGAAATAAGTGAGACACATTAGTTGAGCACTTTGATTGCATTTATTACGGGAAAAGAGCTGCTTACAATTCTATCCTTACACTGCCACGTGGCTGACTCCTGGCTAGCTGAGTTGAGGCTGAAGTTGGCTGAGCAGGTGATGAGAAAGGAGTATATCGTAGCGGCGAGGCTGAAGCAAAGCAGGGATGAGCTGAAGCGACGCAGGGGTGAGCTGAAGCGGTGTCAAAGCGATGAGCAGGATAAAAAAGCAGACGTAGTTGAGGAGCGTGCTACCAATAGCTAAGTTGAGCCGGAAGAGCACAAGCCCGCCGGGTTTAGTTGATTTGGCGATAAGATCGTTTAAGTGCGCGCGCGCAAGTTTGCAGCGCCGGTCGAGGCTGCAGTCTGGCGACGCGCGCACGAGCGCAGTCGATAACGCGTGAGCGCGCGCGAATCAAATCAGAAATCGCAAACAGCTCTAGATAGTTGTATTTTACACTTATCTACCTGCGATGTGTATGTCGCGCTCGCGTCCGGACTGAATATCTAATAACCTCTTTGCACCACGCAAAACCTTCAGGTATCTTCGATGACTTTCCTTCTTCCCGTGTCTAATGAAAGAGAAAATTTGTATTGAAAGTTTGATGAGGGATAATTAGGTGTTGAATAAAAGAGATGGTTGTGCGTTGTGTTACGTCCAGGATAAGGAATATAGGCTAAATTTATTCGGAAAAACAAATAAAGATGATTCACCCAATTTCAAAGGTTATAGATTTTAATGATTAAAACTTTAAGTGGCATTACAATAAAATATAATTTTCAAGTGCAAGACGCGATATAATCAAGTTAATTAAAAGTTAATTCATGTACCTTGCAATAAGATAGCTTTGACAAAACTTGTAGATGCGGCGGATCGACTCGACCGGTCACGGCAGGTAGCGGCGCTCTCGCTGTCACTTGTTGTTCCGTGCCGAAGGTGTGGATGCTCGCTTGTTCTCTCTCTCTCTCTCTCTCTCTTTCTCTCTCTCTTGACGATGATCGACAGCGTTTCCTTAGTTGCGTCGGTGGCTCAGTCGCCTAGCCCAGTGTTGGAGTCTCTCTCTCTGCTGTTTTCGTCCCTCCAATGCTATGTCGTAGGCCGTTGCCTTTATTCTGTGTCTTTCCGGCAGGGAGATCGGCGTACCAGATTCTATGTCAACAGCGGGCGGTCTTCCGTACTCTTGCGATGCTCGGAGAGGCTCGTCCCTGGTGTAGACTGGTAGCTTCGTAGATACAACTAGCGCGGACGATAATTACTCGTAGTGGAGACTCGATGCGACTGAACGATGTTTTCTCTTAGACAAGGGTTTTTATACTATTTATTCCCCTCCACTGATTTGCGGGAAAGGCTCAATCCTTCTTTTCCCAATCTTGAGAAAATTCGGCTACTTAAATAATTCGTATGATCGTTTCCTGTGAGAAAATTCGGGTGTGCATAGTAAGATGTTTTTTTCGCTTGTACGTTATTTGCTCCTAGGGTTTGCTTCATAGGAAAGGTGGCTCCGCACGGTATATATATTAACCGAAAATTCCGTTGTTCTGTTAACAAAAAATATGCATTATTAGTATTATTAAAATTAGAAATTAATATTAATATAGTAATATAAGTTCCCTAATCGACAATAGATTTCCACTCAAAGGTATCTTGTTTTAAATCCAAAATATTAGAAACATTTTCTTTCAATTTTTACTTTAAAAATGAGTAAATTTTAAAACATTCGTTATTATAATTCCCCAAAAAGTAATAGTTAGCCATCATATATATATATATATATATATATATACAGGGTGTTCAAAAATGAACTGGCACGACCAGTATAACCCTGTTCAGAAAAATATTTTAAGCACTTTTTCGCTTTTGGCATTTTTTGATATTATGGCTAATTATCGAGTTATCGTTAATTAAAAACTCTGATAATTAGCCAATCAGCGCGCGGACGGGCGCTGGTGGGCGGCGCTTTTCCCAGCGGGGAGAGCGGCTTGGGCGGGGCGTTGCCTCACAAGCCTCCCCACTTCGCGGGCCCATCGGCGCACGGACACGCACGCACACTCGCGCGGCATCGCCGTGACTAACATACACATACATTCAATACTTTTATTTACATAGGTGCCGCGCGAGTGTGCGTGCGTGTCCGTGCGCCGATGGGCCCGCGAAGTGGGGAGGCTTGTGAGGCAACGCCCCGCCCAAGCCGCTCTCCCCGCTGGGAAAAGCGTCGCCCACCAGCGCCCGTCCGCGCGCTGATTGGCTAATTATCAGAGTTTTTAATTAACGATAACTCGATAATTAGCCATAATATCAAAAAATGCCAAAAGCGAAAAAGTGCTTAAAATATTTTTCTGAACAGGGTTATACTGGTCGTGCCAGTTCATTTTTGAACACCCTGTATATATATTTTATTGATATCAATCTTAAAATATTATTATTTTTTTCTTCTTCTCTTATTAGAAAATGTTTTGACTATGTTTTGGTGAATTGATATGATTTCCATTTAATAACATATTTCTCCTCTTGGCCCGTCTGATCTCAAGATCTATCGTTAATTCTCTTTCGTACCTACTGAATTCCAAAGCAGACAGCATTTTTAAAGCGCAGACTGAAAATATATTTATATTCTGTCTTGTCTAGTTGTGTTATTATGCTTATTAAATATATAATTTTACTGCACATATAATATTTGCAATCTATTTGCATGTACTATTTTATCTCTGATATTCCGAGTTATTTTTATAATCCCTTGTCATTAATAATTTCATTGATATTATAAGGGCCTTCATATTGATTTGCTAGTTTATAAGTTTTCCCGTCTTTTAACCCTTTAACGCCCAACTTGACCATTTTTCGACAACATTTTCAGCGGTGTGTAGCACTATCTTAAAATGTTTCAAGAAATTCTTAAGATACCATTTTTAACGTAAAATTTAATGTACTTTTAGAATCCAGTACTAGTATTGTTGAAAAATTTAACAATAAACAGTTATAAACAATTTTTTGCAAAAAAACGTGAATTTTTGAAAAAAAAAAATTTGATTGGCTCAAATTTTCGAATAGAAAGAGGGTTTGCTCGTACGTCTAACACGTATATATTTGGTCAATAGCATATATACTATATTGTAAAATAGTTGCAGTACCGAAATTAATAATGGCGGCCATCCGAACAATCCCTTTTCCACCGAACTTATCAAATAGGTTCGTGATTTTTTTTCTCGGTCAGGATCGACTTTACGATAAAAGGTTATAGAAAAAAAGTGCTTATAATTAATCAGAGAATGCGTGTGAATTTTTTCAGAATTTTCGAAGTGACTTTTGGTTTTTTGGATATGGCCATTTTTTTGAAAAATTCAAAAATCGCTCCGAAAATCCTAAAAAAATTCACACGTATTCTTTGATTAATTATAAGCACTTTTTGTTCTATAACCGTTTATCGTAAAGTCGATCCTGATTGAGAAAAAAAATCACAAACCTTTCTTGATAAGTTTGATGTGATTTTTTTTCTCGATTTAAGATAGTGCTACACACCGCTGAAAATGTTGTCGAAAAATGGACAAGTTGGGCGTTAAAGGGTTAATAACCATACCGAATCACCTACTTGAAAATCTTTATGATTTGTATCTCGATCGTAGTAAAATTTTGATCTCTATTTTGCATCTATTAAATTATTGCAAGCAATGTTTTTTGCTTAATTGTCTTACATAATCATCGTAAGTTAATAATCGATCTTCATATGCTATCGCATATGATGGTAATCTTGCGATTTTTCCGAAAATCAATCCATATGGTGTAAAACGATGGCCTTCGTGTTGTGCTGTATTATAACTTAATATTGCTAATTCAATATATTCGTCCCATTCATTATCTTTATCAATAAACATCTTTATGTATTCACTTAGTGAGTGATGAGATCGTTATAAGGAGCCATTATATTGAGCGTGATAAGCCGTGGTCTGTACTTGTGTAATTTTAAATTTCTTTGCCACCTTTTTCATGAGGCTGCTCATAAAATTCGAACCTTGATCTGTCAAAATTGTCACGGGTGCCCCGAAAACACAAATAAATCGTTTTATAAAGGCGTCAGCCACTGCTTCTGCGTTTTTATCGGTATTGCCATACAATATTTCGAAAAATTACATTGCATAGTTAAAATATTATTATTCCCATTTTTAGATATAGGAAAAGGACCAGCTATATCAAGACTCTCTTTTTCCTTAGGAGCCATTGGTGTATCAGAAATTACCATTTTCTGTTTTGATTTTACACGCACTAACTTTTTCATTTGACATTTTAAACATCTTATATAATTTTGTATATCTTTCTTCATATTTTCCCAAAAGAAATTATATTTAATTCTTTTATATGTTTTTGTTACGCCTAGATGTCCTCCGATTGCAGATCCGTGCAGTTCCTCTATAATTTTTGTTCTGTCTTTTTCTTCTACGTACTTTACATATCCGTGACACAATATGATTTTTGAAGATGCTTCTTTCATTATTTGCTTGATACACTTTATTATTTCTTTCCATGAAATATTCCCAATAAATTCACTTACTGCCATACTTAAAGATTTAATATTTTCTTTTTTAATTATTTCTCTTAGTGTTTTAATTGATAACTTAGTACCCTGAAGTACATCATGCGTTGATTCTGTTTCCTTTCCTCGAATTACGAATGCAAAATGTCAATTATTCAATCAATCGCTGTAAATTTTTGTAACTCTTTCGTTCGTTGTAATAATTTGGCTCCAGCATCGCATGTTCCATCAGCTGAGATAAAATATGCATAATTATCTTTACGCATTGTAAGTTGTTCGCGGCAGACTATAAATTGTTTATTAATATTTTTAGTGGGTGAAAAATCATCATTTCCCTCATTATTTGTGATTTCTTCGTGATTTACCTCTGTCTGTGGCAATTCGAAAATGTCTTCTATTTGTTCGTCTAGATTTTCTTTATTTTCTTCTATAATTTGTGGTAAATCATTTTTATTTTTACTATTTTTACTATTATTCGGTTTTTTGTGCGATGTAAAATTATATTTTAGCATAGTCCATTTTTCAGCTTGATTGCGAGTAATTCCAAAAATATTTTCTTCTATGGGATTGCGTGATAGATCATCCGCTGCTACGATTGCTTTTCCGCTTTTATAAACAATATCATAGTCATAAGCATCTAATTTAAAACGCCATCTGCTTACAAGTTTATATACAGGGTGTTCGAAATGTTCCGGACCCCCCACTTATAACATAAAGTAAGCATTTTGGAAAAAAATGTTAAATACAAAAGTTGTTAAGTTTTGAAGGTTGAACTAAATGATGACCTTGGATTTGTTATTGGTTATCATTTTCAAGGTCATTTAAAGGTCATCTTCAGTTTTTTAAATAGGGACTCCTATTTTTTATTTCAGATTCTGAAAGAGCACAAAATTTTACATCTGGATATGTACCCACGTTATGGCTCAAAATGACCTACAGAGGTCATTTAGTGGTTAAATGATTATTTAGTAGCAGAAAGCCAAGAAATCCCGATTATTAAGAACTTTGAGCGTATCTGACCAATACTAAAGTAATTTGATTTTGCAAGACAAACTTTATGGTGGCGTTAAATTGACATTGCCCTTGATTTTCAAGGTCAATTGAAGGTTAACTTTAGTTTTCCAAATTAAGCCTCCTAGTTGTAATTCTCCATTTTGCACCAGCGCTAAATTCTGCATTAGGATTGTAGAAGGTGTAATTGACACTGGCGTAAAATAAGCCTTAGGCCAGACAACCACATAACTCGGGCGAGAAAATGATAAATAAAAAAATGTCTAATCAAAATAAGCCTTAGGCCCAACAACTACATACCTCGGGGGGGAAAATGATAAATAAAAAAATGTCTAATCAAAATAAGCCTTAGGCCCAACAACTACATACCTCGGGGGAGAAAATGATAAATAAAAAAATGTCTAATCAAAATAAGCCTTAGGCCCAACAACTACATACCTCGGGGGGGAAAATGATAAATAAAAAAATGTCTAATCAAAATAAGCCTTAGGCCCAACAACTACATACCTCGGGGGGGAAAATGATAAATAAAAAAATGTCTAATCAAAATAAGCCTTAGGCCCAACAACTATATACCTCTAGGGAGAAAATGATAAATAAAAAAATGTCTAATCAAAATAAGCCTTAGGCCCAACAACTACATACCTCGGGGGGGAAAATGATAAATAAAAAAATGTCTAATCAAAATAAGCCTTAGGCCCAACAACTACATACCTCTAGGGAGAAAATGATAAATAAAAAAATGTCTAATCAAAATGAGCCTTATTGCTCAGGCACGGGAGGTACAACTAATTAAGGTAACATCATGGGTGATCCAGCCAACTAAGGCAAGACCATCGGCGGCCCAGCCTACTAAGACAAGAACACTAGCGGCCCAGTCAGCTAAGGCAGGACTATCGGCGGCCCAGCTAACTAAATCAAGACAGTGGACTATTCGCCCAAACTGAATTTTTTTAAAATGTCGTTGACAGGAACTTTTTACAACAACTGTTCAAATTGTTGCCCATTAACAGTTTGGCAATGTGCTAACCGATTGTAAAAGGCTGCAACAACATTTCGCAAGATTTGCTGAGGTATCAAGTCTATTTCATCAGTGATTCTTTGGCGTAATTCATCCAAGTCACGTGGTTTTATAACATAAACTTTATGCTTCAAGTATCTCCGAAGGAAGTAATCAAGAGGCGTTAGGTCTGGGGACCGAGGTGGCCATTCAATTGTACCTCTCCGCCCAATCCATCTATCATGAAATGTTGCATCTAAATATCGGCGAACATGAATACCGTAGTGTGCAGGAGCACCATCCTGTTGGAAGTAAATTTCGTCCAGATTTCCACCCGTTAAATTCCGTATAGCAGGTATAATTTGGTCTCGAAGCATGTTTTCATACATTGCAGCATTTAAATTACCTTCAATAAAGAAAGGGCCAAGTACTCTTCCATTAAATATGCGAGCCCAAACATTTACTTTTTCAGGATGTTGCGTGTGGTCCGCTCTCATCCAATGTGGATTAATGTTACTCCAGTATCGACAATTATGTCTGTTCACTGTTCCGCTTAACTCAAACGTGGCTTCATCAGAGAAAACAATGTTATTGAGGAGCAAAGGATCATCAGATATCATTTGCATCATTACATCACAAAACTCTACCCTTCTATCAAAATCATCTTCAGATAATTCCTGTACCAACTTTAATTTGAAAGGATGCCATTTGTTGAGTTTCAAAATTTTGTGCACAGATGCAGCTCCCATTTCATGCTGTTGTGCACAACGTCTGATGCTGCAATGGGGGTCCTCAATAAATGATTGTAATACGTCTAAGCTCTTTTCATCATTAGACGATGATTTGGATCTACCTGATTTAGGACGATCTTTAATACCACCTGTCTCTTCAAAACGTCTAATTGTACGAAATACGGTACTTTTTGAAATAGGGTTGTTTTCTTCAACTCTGAATGTTTCATTGAATAAACGCTGTACCTGTTTGTAACCTCTCTCTTGATCACCCCACACTCGCATCATCAACAAAGATATTCTTTCTCGTTCAGTAAGATGTGCCATTTTTCACTACGATTAAAAGTACAATTATTGAAAATTAATACAATTATCTGAATTTCGAAGTAAGAGAACTTCACTTAACTCTTGAAAACAGAAAAGTAAATAGGAGTAAACAATTGTTAATTAACAATTATAAATGAACTGATTCCTAAAAAGAATAGTGAGCAAAATCTTCTAAGGTACAAGTAACGATCCTGAAAATGCTATGTATCATGCGTAGAAACTCGTAACCCTTGCAAAAAATTATTGCAATAAAAACTGTTCATGTAAAACGGTTAGATTATTTTGCTTTTGAAATTAATAACCCTAAGTGTCCTATGTAGATCATTTCGAGCCATGACGTGGATATTGTACATATCTCCAGACCTAAAATTTAATGCTCCTCCAGAATCCGGAATACAAAATGAGTCCCTTTTTAATAAGCTGAAGATAACTTTCAAATGACCTTAAAAATGAAGGCCAATTTTAAAGTGACCATAAAGTTCGTCCTAGAAAATCAAATTATGTACTTTAGTATTAAAGTACGAAATTTTTTTTTTCTTTTCGTCAAATACACCCAAAGTTCTTAATAATCGGGATTTCTTGGCTTTCTGCTACTAAATAATCATTTAACCACTAAATGACCTCTGTAGGTCATTTTGAGCCATAACGTGGATACATATCCAGATGTAAAATTTTGTGCTCTTTCAGAATCTGAAATAAAAAATAGGGGTCCTTATTTAAAAAACTGAAGATGACCTTTAAATGACCTTGAAAATGATAACCAATAACAAATCCAAGGTCATCATTTAGTTCAACCTTCAAAACTTAACAATTTTTGTATTTAACATTTTTTTCCAAAATGCTTACTTTATGTTATAAGTGGGGGGTCCGGAACATTTCGAACACCCTGTATATTTCGTAGACTGTATCGGTATACGATTGTATCATTATACGATTTGTATCATTATACAAATCTTTAAGTATCCAAAAATATCATCTGTAATATTTTCGTTTGATATAATTGTTTTTGGGATTTTTGATACTTTATTTTCTCGATCATATTTTGGTAAAAACTGCCATTGCCTACATTTTATTATTATTATTATTATTATTATTATTATTTATTCACCAGAAAAAAATTACACTAAGTAATTTCCATAAAGGTAAACACAGTTACCTGTACATGTTATCCGGCTACATAAAAGAAAAAACTTAAAAAACTAAACTTAAAACTAAAACTAAAAATATCCCATTGTTAAAAATTTTTTTTTTTTTTTTTTTTCTTCGATCATTATTACTAAGAAATATGTGAGACATTCATAACATACTTAAACTTTATATAGACTTGATAAAATTTTTAACATTTTTCTTAATAATATTCTTACTTAAATTTAAACACTTTAAGTTATTATTTAACATGTTATATATTTTTACAGCCACGATATAGCTATTTTTATCACTAATTGCTTTATTTATTTTAGGCAAAGTTATATTTTTATTTCTTGTTCTGGAATCACTTGTTAAGTACTTTTGTTTTAGCTTTTCATAATAGTACATTACAGACTCTAATGAAAAAGTTTGTTTAATATTCAGAGGGTAATTATTTATTTGAAAACAATTTCTGTTAATCGTCTTTAGAATTTTTGTTTGTGTATTTTGTAGTGTACTTATAGTCGATTTATAGGCTCCACCCCATGCTATTATCCCATAACTCATTATACTATGAAAAAAAGCATAATAAATTGTCATAAGTGTGTTAATATCCATTAACTTTTTTAATTTAGCAAAGGTGTATATTAAATATTTGGTTTTGTTGTTTAATTGCTCAATTTGCTCGTCCCATTTCATATTATAATCAAAATATATTCCAAGATATTTATATTTTTCTGTTCTTTCTATTTTTTCATTTAAAATTTCAATATTTATTTGCCTAGGGACACTATCACAGTAATTTCCAAAAGTTATGACTTTAGTTTTTGCTATATTTAATGACAACTTATTGAAAGCTAGCCAATTAGCTACTTTATTTAAGAGTAAATTCATTTTATCCTCTGCTTGTGACCACGTATTATCATCAGCAATGATAGCCGTGTCATCTGCATAGGACAATATGGAATTTTTTGGCATATCTATCAATAGATCATTCATGTATATGATAAAAAGTAGTGGCCCAAGTATAGTTCCTTGGGGTACCCCTGTATTAATTATTTTTTCAGTACTTATCTCATCATTAATTCTCACTTTCTGCTTTCTATCAGATAGATAGCTTTTCATTAATTCAAATACACTGCCTCTTATTCCATATTTTTCTAATTTTTCTAGAAGTAAATCATGATTCACGGTATCAAACGCTTTAGCAAGGTCTAAAAAGGTGGCAATTAGCGGCTTACTTTTGTCTAGATTATTGTATATTATGTCTGTTATTTTGCACAGCGCGTCAGTAGTACCAATATTTTTCCTAAATCCATACTGATAATCTGAAAATATTTTACATTCTTTAAGGAAATTATAGATTCTATTATGTATTATTTTTTCAAAGATTTTTGCTATATTCGAAATAAGGGAGATTGGCCTGTAATTTGAGACATCTGTTCTGTTTCCTGCTTTAAATATTGGTACTACTTCAGCACTTTTAAGTGCGTTTGGCCATACAGATTTTTCAATAGATAAATTAAATATATGTACCAGAGGTAAAGCAATATGAGTGTCTAGTATTTTTAAGGTGATTGCATTTATTTTGTCTTCACCTCCTGCTTTGTTTTTAAGTTGATTAATAATTGTTTTTACCTCTTCGACATTAGTTGGCGTAATAAAAATAGTTTTTGGATTTCTTTCTATTTCTTTTGGTTTTTCTTTTGGCTCTAATATTTTCTTACTTAAATTTTTACCTATATTACAAAAATAATTATTCGTAGAATTCGCAATTTCCGTTTTATCATTTAATTTGATTCCATTATCAATTATATTTTTTATTTCTTTCTTTTCTACTTTTTTGTTTTTACCTATTTTCTCTTTTATTATGTTCCATAATTTTTTAGTATCCTTAGAGTTCTCGTTTATCCTATCCTTTTCATACTTAATTTTGGCATCTTTGATTACTTTCTCTAGTATCTTAACATAATTCATATATGTTTCTTTAAAATTTTCAGACTCTTTATTTTGTTGCCATAAATTATACAATAATTCTTTATTTTTACACGAAATTATAATTCCTTTCGTTATCCATTTTTTTCTAGGCTTGTCAGTTCTAACCTTACTTTTTTTTTTCGTTATCGCTGTTACTGCATTAACACAGTTATTTATTTTGCTTATAATTTCCTCCGTTGCACAATTAGGATCCTGCATTGACAAAATTTCATTCCATGCTACATTTTTAGCAATAATTGATAGTTTTTTATAGTTTATTTTTCTTAAATATTCTTTTTCTATATGTTTAGACTTTATATTATTTATCTGAATGAAAAGTGGGTAGTGGTCATTAAAAGGATTTGTAATGTTATATGATTTTATATATAACCGGTTTGACTTTATATAGAAATTATCAATTCATGATCCTCCTTGTCCAGTGAGTGATGGTCTTGTGACACCCTGGAAATATGGTAGAAATTCATTGGCTGAAAAATTATTTATAAATCCTTGGTTAATGCTTTTTTCATATTTATCAGTGGAAATTATATTAATATTAAAATCACCAACGATACAATTATTTTTTACATTTTGTTATGTTACAAAATTTCAATTTTTCCCTAATTTCATTTCTTTTATTAGTTAACTTACAAATTACAGCTTGGTTAGCTACAACTTGCAAATTAGTTAGCTAACAATATATTGGAAGATACATTGAAATATATTATTATATTAAATGCAACGACACTTTTCTGGCTGAAGTGAGATAGAAGTTTCAAGGCCAGAAAAGTGTCCAATATCACACTCCACGTGTTGGAATGCGGGGGAGGAAATGCTTTCTAAGCATACATTGTACTCACCATCTTGCAATGGGTGCAAGAAGGAGAGAAATTCGGCATCGCGATAAAGAATTGAAAATTATACTTCACTCTCGTGATTGAAGTCAAATAGTAAGGACGTGCGCTAGTCGGTCCGAGCTTTTCTCTTCAACATTTTCTTTTAAGTTTCCTTTAAGTTTTTCGCGATTTCCGTGTGCGATAGCCGCCGGTTTTCCTCTTCAACTTCTGTGGATTACTTTGGATTTTTGCGTGCGTTAGCCGCCAATTTCTGGACCAACACAATAAAGTTGTGTGCGTTAGCCGCCAACTTTATAAATTACTAAAGGAGTACAATAAGGGCTCCAATCAACGCAAAACAAAAATCGATTTCCTCGTCCTCCTCTGCGCCATCGTCCTCTGGAGCGCACTATACTAAGGTAAATTTTCACGTACTAAAATATATACATATATGCAATTTTTCCTATTTTTAATTTAAATTAAAACGCGTCGAAATTCAAGGAGTGGCACTCTGCGTTTTGCCCTCCCTTGAATTATAATTATAATCAATTTATTATACACATCTGCGCAAAATTCAATTCAATTACCAATCAAAAAATTTATTACGTCCATTTGAAGTGCGCGTCTTTGTCTTTGCCTTTCTCTCTCTCCTTCTCTCATTCTCTACTTCGTTAATACATACTCCAGCGTGTCAGCGCGGACGTACACTCACACATATGAGTGTCAGTGTGACTGGCGTGACGTCACGCCTTTTGATTTGAAATCTAAAATTTCAATTTTTTTATAGAGAGAGAGAGAGAAAGAACAATTAATAAATCAATAAATTAATAAATATAAACAATTCAAATCAAATCACTCCCAAACGGTTACATAAAGAATTATTTATTTATTATATTAAAACAAATTTTTACATTTAAATAACTTTCAAATAGAATACAAAAATCCAATTATAGATACAACAGAAAACTAAAAGAAATTCAACAAGTTATGTACAATAATTCACTTTATTTGCCAAGTCACTTGCAATAGTTCTTGTTCGCCAACATTTTGTAGAATCTAGACACTTGTAAACGAATCACTGATTTTCGAAAGCAGTTTAAATTACACAAATTACCTAAATTCATTTTAAATACTAGCACTGGATGTGCGAAGCAGCAATTGACTTGCTCGCAACCAATCTGTCCCTGTTCGAACAATCATCGCAGACTCCTCCTGGAGTCAAACACCAAATTTTTGAATCTTGCTCGAATCGACAACCTAAAAAGGACTCACTCCCCTATAAAATCCTCCTTCTTCATCCTTGAGGTGTTCGACTGAGTATCTACACACGTGCACTCCTACTTTGGGTTCCAAAGTTCAAGCGAGTAGCACTTAAGATTTTTAAACAACTCTACACAGTATCGGCACCACAGAAAGTCATTGCACTTGGCTTCCCTCGTCTCCAAGACTCGACACATCTGGATTAAGACACTGGAGTGGAATTCTAATCATTCTACACAAGAAGATGCTCCTAGTAAATTAACTGGAGTACTCGACAGCAACTACTGCAATACCAAGTGGTGTGCGAGCCCCTTCGTCGAGCACCAAACACATACTAGGTGCTCGCATCAGAAGAAATTGGATTCAATGGCCAGCCACTAGTGCGAAGAGACTCCTGGGTGCCCTCCAAGGTACCTGAAACATAAAGAAGAGCCACAAAGTATCTCTTTTGGATTTTCAAGAATATAACCTCTCGTCCACACCATATATACACAGATTCCTTAAACCCAACCACCTTATAAGTAAAATTATACTTATCTAAGGTATCCTCTTGACTCCAGCATCCTGTGAGTTACGGGTTTGTCGTCCTTTTGATCACTTTTTAATTATAAAAATTTGAAGAGAATAGTAAGCGAGCAGGTCAGCTGCTGTATAGTATTTTCCAGCGCCGAGCAGACAGCGTATACGCGCACGCCTTAGGCTGTCCCTGTAAGCGCGCGCCCTATAATCAAAGGGGACCCCTGCATCGCGCCGCAGCGCACAAATGCGTATATGTACTTAGCATAGGGAATCCCTTTGTAAGTTAGGAAAATTGTTAAATATATATATTCCCTTGTTAAGTTAGTCAAACTCTTTTATTTTCCCCGTTTAATTTCCCCATTTCCTCACGCAATTATCAAGAGCCATACTGAACAAGAGCGGGCCCGTACGGGACGTGCAACGCGTCGCGGATTCCACTGCGGAAACTTTGCCGCGTAACAAATTAAAGATTGTTGCCTGTGAGATTATTAATTATATGCATGCGCATGTAGTTACGTGTTTCACACGTAACACATTTATGTTTTCTAGAATATATTTTTTGATTGAAAAAATAAATTCTGATTTAGTTATGTTATGAGATCTATAAGTTGCTGATATTCTAAAAGATTCATCGTTATTTATATTTAGGTCAACAGCCAATAATTTTATTTTACCAATTTCTATTATTTTGACATCAGGATCAAAACTAATGTCATTTCTAATATATAATGCTACTCCATCTGCTCTATTATTTTTACTTTCGTTGTAAAAAAGTTTGTAATCTGGTAAATGTATCAAACTAATTTGCTTAATCAACCACGTTTCAGTACATACAATTACTGAAGGTTTATTATTGAGATTGTTTAAAAAGACTTCTAACTTACTATTATTTTCATTTAAACTTCTAACATTCACCAGTAGAATTACAAAATTTTTGTTCCCATAATTTTTATTTAATTCATCTATATTTTTGAATTCAGTTTCTTTTTGTAAAATTTCATCAAAATTTATAAAAATATCATTCATAATTTAGTGTGTATCAACCCTGAATGTATGACTGCTTCCCGAATTTGTTGATGCCAGTGATACATTGCTTCCACTCAGTGATTGTAGTGCCGGTAAATTCGTTGTTCTATTATATTGGTTTTGCCAGGTCTTGCGGTTTTCTACTTTACCAATATATCTCGGTATTGTAGGTTGTATTTCGTAGTTTGTAAATGCTAAAGTCTTTCTAATTTTTACTTTTAGTATTTCACATTGCACAGAGTCAATTGCCACATGGTCAGTTTTATATTTTGTACCATATGTTTCATTGCTGTAAGAGCAATTTGTACATTTCATGGTACCACTTTCACAGTATAACGTTTTATGAGCCCCTGCACATTTTAAGCACACAGGCCTGTTTGGACATTTTTTTACACTATGTCCAACTCTACCACAATTGTAACACGGTTTCACATTTATTATATCGTAAACTTTGCAGAATAAGTGTGCTACAAAAATTCTGTCATTATTTTCTTTGATCTTTTTATGCATTTCAGATGTTACTTCCATGAGAACTGTATATGTGTTATTTCTTTCATTCTTGTAATAGTGTAATACTTTACCTTTATTATTCAGATCTTCAAAATTTCTATGATTAATGTCTTTTTCAATTTGTTTACTGTCTGAGATTATTAATCCAACTATTCCTACTATTTTGACTACAGGATTTTTCGGATTCTCCTTGTTTATATTATAAGTATTGAAAAATTTTTCATTCAATACTTTTTCTGCTATTTTTGCACTTTCTTCATTCATGCAGTTTACAATTACAGTATCATTTTTTCCTTTGATAATTTTTCTAGTTTTAATTCTCGTATCTTTTATTATTTGTTTTATTACATTTTCTTGGATATTAGTTTTATCATCATCTTTTCTCTTTTTTATTATAATTTTAGGTACATATCTAGTTGCATTGCTGATCTTGTAGTTTTTGTTGCTAGTGACAATGTCTGCATACGTTTTTTTTGTATTTATTTTAGGTGATTCTCTTTCTTTTTCTAGAAGTTCTGCTAGTAGTTTATTCTTGTGTGTTAGTTCTCCATTCAATTGTCTAAGTAAATTATTTTCTTCTTTTATAGACGAAATCAATGTTGTCTCATCTATCGTAGATTCGTCAAGTTCCATTTTATCTTGCTTTTTTATTTCATTTAGTATTCCTTCATATTTAATTTTTAACGCATTATATTCTCTAATTAAATTGTTGTTTTTATTTTTTAATTCATTTGCATGTCTATTTCTTATTTCCATTTCTTGTTTTAGGCAGGTTATGATAACACGTGTTTCTTCGCTTTTTGAGGTTATGTTCATATGCTCGTGTTCACTACATATCACCATTGCACCATTTATGTATTTTCCACCTTTCTTTTTATTGAAATCGCTCTTATGGAATGCTCCATCACAGATCATACAAACAACTACACTGCATTTCTTAGTATTAAGGCACTTATATGTAATATCAGGCGGGACCTCCTCAGGAGGCAACCCCTCCTCGTCCGCCATCTCAATGATATGAAATGAATTTAAAAGCCAAAATTTAAATTCGACATCATTTTCCGAGATTTTTTTATTTTGCTTTAATGACATACATTTAAAATTCTGTCAGACTATACCGATTTTTTATCATTCCCATTAACTCTCAGTAACTCGATTCCTAGATGAAACAATTAGTAACATATGTCGAAAATCTCTTGATGCAAGAACTACTTTTGCTCCAAATATTTTATTATAATCAGATAAATCAATTAAACATTTTTCTACAGCATTTAAAATGTCTTTATAATTTTTATTATTATGTTATTCAAACCTCCTATTTCTTATTTTTTTCCCCTTTGTTTATACACCTTTGCTTTAGCAATACAATTAAATCTGTTTACTTTTTGAGTCATTTTTCAATTGTCACTTTTTTCCCATTAATCTACTCTTTTACTTTACCGATATCATTGAATTTATTTATTTTTCAGTCGATTTCTAGAAAATAATTTTTCACCTTTTCTATACCTGTATATATAATACAAAACTTCATTTAGCCATTTGCTTTAGCGATATAATTGATTTTATTTTCATTATCTTTTTTTGCTATGTCAATGATTCAATATACCGTAGACTGTATCGCTATACGATTAAGAAATTTATTGTAAATTTTTTATCCACATTTTTTTAAGCTAAAATTACAATTTCATAAAAATTGAGGAGGGGCTCAGGAGTGGTTCAATAATGAGGAGGTTACTGAGGAGGGATTGAGGAATATCACTGAGGATAGGGGAGGAGGGGGGAGGATAGTTGAATAGGAGCAGGAACATTTTTTAAATATATAAAAAGACATCATTAAAATGATAAATATATTATAAATTAATGAAAAAAATGAGCAGAGGAAAATAAAAAAGAGGAGGGGTGATGGGGGGGGGGAAGAGGGGCGGAGGATGCGGATAATCTTAGGTTTTGACCTTATAACTATATAATCTAGGGAGATATATGTATACTTAGAAGTCAGTTTAGTGAGTTTTCGAAAAGTCATACCTTGCAACTTTGACAGCATACCTAGCTTCTTTAGAATCTCAGCAACACGGCAAACCAGGTTTTTTGGCAAGGTATGACCATTAACCCAAATATATGGTCAATAAGACAGTTTGATGAGTTTTAACTCAAAATAGGCCACTGTATTGATTTTCCAGGAAGATTCTAGTAGTATTTTAGGCTGGTACTGTTATATTAGTCATTGTAGAATATGCTGTGGTAATCAGGAATGATCAATTATAATTAGCCTATATCCTTAAACCCATAACTCCCTAAAATATTATGGGTTTAACGTTTTAGTGATTTATGGATGTGAAGTATTGTTGCCCTCTGATACTTTATATTTATTCAAATTGTTAAACTATTGCTATGAATTAAATGATTCTCGTTAACTCATATTAGTTAATGGTTGTACAATATGCAGATATTTAGCTGATAAATAAATAAATCTTAAATACTTTTTCATTATTTTATTCCGTTTAATGATTTGTCTAATTATCTATTTCAATAGCTCGTACATATATGAGTTTTGGGATATATGTACAAGCTATATGTGGAATACACCAATAATCACAAATGATTGTAGCTTGCTCACGAGAATAAATGGCGTTTATGACAGCAAAAAATCCTTTTAAATATCGGATCTTGAACATGTCAAACACGGCTATAAAAAGTCTTACGGTAACCACGCAATGATGCATTCGACGCCACTTACCGCAATATAATCAAACACTAATCCACGTAACTATTCTAATGTTTATTCGGAGTTTACATACATCATTCTATGGTAGATTTCGCAAATTCCTAGACAAAGGAGAACACTGTATGGAACAGCCAGAAAGGTTTTAGTAAAGTTATAGAATACCCCGATAATAATAAGTGATCAATGGTAGCTTGCTCACGTGAATAAATAGTATTTATGACAGCAAAAAAATCCTTTAAAATGCCATAGTTGGACATATCAAACACTGCTACAGCTAAACATCCTGAATATAACGAAATGATGCATTCCTCGCCGCTTACAGCGACATAATCAAACAGTAATCCACATAACCATTCTAATATTTATTCGGAGTTTACGTACATCATTCTAAGGTGTGATATAGTATTTCAAGTTCCCTTACTATCCACTGACGGACCAACGGGCTTTATTCTCTTCACGCAAATTTACCTACCCTTCACACGAAAAAACCCAACCCTTATCACACGCGAAATCAACCAATGTAATAACTCACTGGATATTTAAAGGGCGCCAGGTGCTTGTGCACCGTCTTGGTCCGTTGTCCGGCTGGCTCAGACTCAATTGTGGTCGTTGACGCACCGAGTTCCGGGATGTTCTCGGTGGCTGAGGCAAAACTGCTACACTGCTTTTCCGCTACCGCTGCTGCTGAGGCTAACCGCCGCCATGTGATCGCTGAAAAACGCGCTTCAACTCACAAACACTCAAGGGGAAACAGGCAGACTCACTCAAATTACTAATCACTTAATTTCACTTTCAATCCACTATATTCAATTTCAACTTAAAGTGTGTTACACTTGTCACGGGGTAAGGTGCGTCGCGTCCACGAGACCGTTGCGCGGGTGTGTCCGCACCGACCCGAAACCGACTCTGAATCGCCAACTCTTCTCACCGCTAATAAATCGACGAACTCAAACTCCGTTCCTACTACCCTACTACTTAAAACCAACTAACTCCAGCTTCAACTACCCTGCTATAACCTCCTACGAAAAACTACTTCCAAGAAAACCTCCTAAACAACTCTACAAACTACTAAACTTTTCAAAACGTCGTGTCAGTACGAATACTTATACCAGAATGGCGGTTTTATTTGCAAACCGCCGTTCTGTCCGCTTCACAAAATCCTCTTTCTCTCTTTTTATCACACCAAACATATACAAACGATCGCGAACACACGACACTAGCGCCCTCATGGACCTGAAGTCGCGCGTCGTCTCTCACTACTCTACGATGCATAGGAGCGGAGATCGATCGTTTCTCTCTCGCTCCTATGGCCGCGCGCATCCTCCTCTCTCACTCGCACGTAGCGCGCCGTCTCTATCGCTCCGCGCGCTCCCTCTCTCTCTCTCCCTTCCTTTGTCCTCAATAATTTAATTTAATAAAACTCCCTCACAAACTCATCCTCCCTAAACGGAACAGCCATGAACGTTTAATGATCCCAAAGTAGTCGCATTAGAAGTGAATTCGACCCCTCAAGCGTCTACTCATTAATCATTCTCTACCCCGTCACCTCTACATAACCACCACAATAAAACCATTTAACTCACATTCAACTCGCTTCGACCGTCGCATCCTTCAATTCACCTAGTCGCAAAAATAGAAAAACATTAGTGTGCCGCCGGAGCGGACTTTATCGCGGCTCTTCAGTGTCGCGGCTCTTCCATTGGAGGGAGAGAGGGTAACGGGTTAATGACCTGAGGGTGACGGGGAACCCCCACTGCCGAACGCCAGGCTCTGGGCCCACTCCTGATATACCGGCGACAAGTCTCGGCCGTTGGCCAGCAACTTAGCCACCATCTCCGCCGCTGATGTTGTTGGTGGTGATGGGGGTAGAGAGGATGCGGCTGCCGGGGAAGCCTCCACCGCCACTGGTCTCCGCTCCGCTGGTCTGCTCGCTACGGTTATCTCTGGCCCAGCCCCTATCACCGGCAGCGTCCTTTGGATACTGTGCCCGGCTCCGGATCCCTCCGGATCACTGCCACCGCTCTCTGCTCCGACTCCGGCCTGCCTCTTTTACTCCGCCCAGGATCTGTGGCACCACCCGGTCCGTCGGTGCCCTCGATATAGGTTGCTCTACCGGGGAAGGCAGCGCCCTCCTTGGTCCTTCCTCTATGTCCCTAGTCCTCAACCAGGCCTTGTGGGTGGCCGCACACCGCGGGCAGCTGGCCAGTTCCATCCCGTGCCGCCCACAATTATTGCAATAAATGTGGCGGGCGGGCCGAATGCACCTCATCTTCGAGTGCCCTATCTGCCAGCAATTGTAGCACGCCCGCGGTGGAGGGTCCACGGCCTAATCGACAAGCACATAGGGTAGATCGCCGAACATGACGCCCTCCCTACGGAGCTCCGGCTCCTTCCTCCTCAGTCTCTCGGCGGGCGCATTACGGGCGGTCTCCTTGCGGTCCTTCCTTTTCCGCTGGGTCTCGCGGAGTCGAAAGCTCTCCAGAGCGTCGCGGGATTTATAGCTCCTGAGAGCGTCGCGGAAGGGTCCGGAAGAGGGAATAGAGTCGGGCAGCTTCTTCTTTAACTTCTGGCCGTAGGGTTCGGGCACGTGGGAGGCGACTCGTATTCGTCCAGCGTCAGTTGCCGCCGCGGGTTATAACGATGGCGTTTATAGCCATCGTCATAACGCAGCATTGGCCACTGCGCTGGTGGGGCGGTATCGCGAATCTCGTGGATTACCGCTCCGACTTCGACCGGTTCCACTACCCGCCGAACCTTCCGAGAATCCCAAGCTCGAGGAAGCTCGGGGTCCGAGGAACTTCCGTTGCGGTTTTGGGGTTGGTTCCCCCTCGTCGCAGAATCGCTCCAGTCCTTCTCGTAGCTTCCTTCCACGTCTCCAGCAATTCGGGATACAAGGGCGGCAGCGGGTGGACCGCTACCTCCTGCTGGATTGCCTCCTCGTGGTTCCGCAGCGCCTTGTGCCAAGCCCTCCGCTCCTCCTGCGCCTTTCGAGCATGCTCCTCCTTCCTCTGGTCGTTCTGGATGGTCGACATTTTCTCTTCTACTTCCAGGGTCCGCAACTCCAAAACAAAAAAAAAAAACAAAACTTCATTCCTGCTCGCTCGCAACCTACCAAACCTACCCATCTCACTTCTCCCGGGTCACCTTAGTCGCGCGCGGGGGTATATACTGTTTAAAATTCGGAAATATGGACCTTGCGGGTCTGCTTATTATTATCCGTTTCTATTCGGTATACCACAGGGGAGAGCACCTCAAAAATCTTATACGGACCGTCGTATTTCGGCGCCAACATCGCCGAAAATTTCTGCGCCGCATTCGACAAATGGTGCTCCCTCCGCAGTACCAGATCCCCTACATCAATCCTCACGTTGCATTGTTCCTTATTATACGACCTCTTCTGCTTCTCTTTCCCTTCATCCACTCGCTGCGCTACAATCTCCTTCAATGCGCCCAGCCTTCTTAACCGATCTAACCACACTTCCGGGTCCGTTAGCACCACCGGAGCTACTCCTTCTACCTCGCGTCTCAAACTTTTAACCGGAACAGGTTGTCTCCCGAAATTCACGAAGGCTGGGGAAACCTTCATCATCTTCTGAGTGGCGGTGTTCACTGCATGTCTGAATTCATGCAAGTGAACGTCCGAATCCCGATGGTTAGCCTTCACATACATCGCTATCATCGTCTTCAATGTTCGGTTGCTACGCTCCACTAGGTTCGCCTGAAGATGATACGGGGGCGTCGTAACGTGCTTCACCCCATATTCCTCTAAAGTTTGGTTTTGGAACTTATTGACGAATTCTTTCGCATTATCCGTTAGGAAATAACGGGGAATTTCCTAGCGGAACAGGATCAACTCCTTAAACTCTCGAACTACTGCCTTCCCTGTCGCGGTCCTCAACGGCTTCAGTTCGATATACTTCGTGAATAGATCCATGAATACCACGAGATATTTATGTTGGCTGCGGCTGGGAGGGAACTCCATCAAATCCGCTGCAACCACAGTTTAAGGTTGCTCAACGACCCACTTCCCCATCAGACCTCTTGGGGCTTGTTGGGAAACCTTGTAGGTCTGACATTCTAGGCAGGTCGTCACGAACCCGTGAACGTCGTTCCACAGCCCTGGCCAATAATACTCTCGGGCAATCCTATCATGGATCTTCTCGATGCCCAGATGTCCGGCTAAGGGGGCGAGTTGCGCTGCCTCTAGCACTCTGACTCGGTGGTTCTTCCGTACCACCAACCTTTATCCTTCGTCTGGCGTCGCGAACGGATCGAGCAACTCATTCGTCCGGTGCTTGTACAGCAGTCCCTCCTCCACTCTGCACGTCGGAAACTTAAACGGAGTCTGCTGTATCTCTTCCACTTGTCGCTCGTACCACTCGTCCTCAATCTCTTCAAACGCGGCTACATCTACTCCATCTTCTTCGTACATCCGGGATAGTGCATCGGGGAGATGGTTGAGCACCCCCTTACGGTGAACGATCGTCACGTCCCACTGTTGGAGTTCGAGTGCTCATCTGGCCAATCTTCTGGTCGGCTCCTTCGGGTTCTACAGCCACCTGAGGGCGCTGTGATCAGTAACAGCCGTGAACGCATAACCCTCCAAGTATGGCCTCAGCTTTCTGATTGACCAGATTAACGCCAGGCACTCTTTCTCCGTAGTGGTATAATTCCTCTCCGCGGAATTAAGCACCCAACTGACGTAGACGATTGGGTGCTCTCCGTCCTCCCCTTCTTATTTCAGCAATGCCCCCAAAGCGTAATTACTCGCGTCGCATTGCACAGTGAAGGGTCGGGCGAAGTCAAGTCTGGCGAGAACGGGCGCTGTGATTAACGCCTTCTTCAGCTGCTCGAACGATTGCTGCTGTTCTCCCTCCCAGACCCAATCCTGATCCTTCTTCAACAACTTGAGTAGGGGCACCTTCAGTTCTGCATCGTTCTCGATAAACCTCGCGTACCACCTTAATATTCCTAAAAACCGTCTCAACTGTTTGAGGTTCCTAGGGGCTGGGTACTCCACCACTGGAGCTACCTTCTCTGGATCTGGTCGCAATCTGTCACGGTCCAGGACGAATCCCAAATACGTCACACTGGAGCAACAGAATTTGCACTTGTTGCGATTGACGACCTGTCCGGCCTCTTTTAGCCTCTTCTACACGTACTCCAGCCACTTCATATGCTCCTCAAACGTCTCTGGGCCGAACAGCACATCAATTAGACCATCCCTGGAGAATCTTTATATTACGCAAATCCCTATTATACTCCTGTCGCGGTCGTGGCTCTTCCCTCCCGCCTCTTGCTTAGGGTGCGTCGCGATCATCATTCCTTCTCTCCGATCTTCTACTTCTTCTTCCTTCCAACGTCGCTACGCTGCCTCCGGCGGCCGTGTCTGATGTCGACGTCCATTCCGCACTATCTTCTTCATCCTCCTGCGATCTTCGCTCCTGCCACTTCTGCTTTGGTGCCTTCTCCTGGTCGGACTTCTCTGCCGGCGTCGTTCGGATTTTCTGCACCTTTGGCGCCTCTCTCTTCTTCTCTTGCCGCACTTCCGGCAGCGGCGTCCTCCCTTTCTCCACTGGTTCCGCCAATTTTCTTTCCGCTAATTTTCTTCGGACTCCTCTTTCGACCATCTCCTCGAACGTCTCTTCTTGCGATTTTCGTCGCGGCATCCTCTGTCTTTTCTGATCTTCCACGTCATTCTCTAAGGCATCGTCTATCCTCCGGTTCTCCGACAGTTCCCACATCGAGAACCCTGGGGGTCTCGTCATCTTGGGTCACGCTCCTGCCATCGTAGTCGTTACGGTCGTGGAAACCGTCGTCGATCTCACTGCTGTTGGTACCGGAGGAAACTGCAATCTTTATTTTCTTCCGTCAATCTACAATTCTTGAAACCTTGCAAGTAGTCCGTTACTTCCATTGTCGCTTCTTCTTTTGCCTCTGCTCCCGCTTCGTCGACACATGGCTCCCACGGAACGTCGAATTCCAACACTGTCCTGCATTGTCCTCTTATCAGCCGGTTTCTTAGCTGCTGCAGTGTTCCATCCTGACTGTACCCCAGCGTCTCTAAGGTGTCACAAAGTTGACGAGGCTGCATCCTTGAAACTATCTTCACAATTTCCTCGATTTTGGCCTCCTGCCGCCGAGCCTCGTCTACCCAGCTGGTGTACAAGTCGGTGTTCATCTTTTCCTCCTTCTTAGCCGGTGACGATGTAAATGCTAACTTTCTTCTACTGAAAGATTCGGCTTCTTCTTTCCGCATAACGTCAATCGACAGTCGCGACAATAACCGGTAAAACTCAGGTCGTACACGCGAAGGGTAGACGCAGACAACTGTGGAATTGCTGGTTCGGGGGGGGGGGGGAGGGGGCTTGACATTCACTGTCAAGGGTCTCAATATATATTAATATAAATTAAATACATAAGTATATAGAAAAAAAAAGAAAGAAAAATTATACCTTTTCAACCTAAAAACAAATTTCATCTTTTCTTCTCTTGTGTTTGTTCGTTGAGTGTACGTGTGTAAATCTTCTCCTCGACGACGTCTTCTAGTTCGTCGCGGCAGTCGCGGGGTCGCGGGAAGATGGCGGTTGTGCTCAGCTGAGCGGCCGTCTCTCGCCTCGGCTGCGTGCACTGTCGCGGCACCGTCGGGCTACCTCTCGCTGCAAACATCTCTCGCTTCCTGTCTCTCTCTCATTCGCGCATACAAGCATTGGACCGGAACACCAGGTAATCCTCCGATACTCCTCTCGTCGTCTTGTCGAGCCTACCTGCGCAATACAAACATTGCAGAACAGCTCGACGGTGACGAATTCCCTTCCTTCGTCCTCAATAATTTAATTGAATAAAACTCCCTCACAAAGGTACATTTCGCAAATTCCTAGACAAAGTAGATCACTGTATGGAACAGCCAGAAAGGTTTATTTTTTATTTGAACTAATTACTGTAAAATACTGTATGTTCGAATAGCGTACATAACTCTGGTGTAATCTGGATTGTATTGTATTTTTATTATTTAACGCCTATCTCTCGCGGGTAAATCTATTCACGCAACGCTACTTTACTCTACACCACGACGACACGATTATCATAGAACTTGCGCCCCGACACGTCAGTTACGTGGCATTCCGCCCCACTTCTCACCTTGATGGCGTCGCTCATCCTCGCGGTCTCGTCCATCGGTCCACTCACCGTGGCTAATGCTTGCTTCCTGCACTGCTCAAAACTACTCCTCCTAATTTCTCGTCAACGACAAACTGCACCGCTACGCAACGCGACAAACAACTCCACATGCTCGCAACTACGCTGACGACAATTAGACAAAGATAGAGGGGCACGATGTTGCTTGGAACTAGTCAGGACAACGAGTAGCGTCACATGCGTTCCTACTCTACCCTACGCAAATTCAATTATCTTTCTTTGTCTAGCCCTTTAATTAGGCTAATCGGGCATAAGGTGTCGCGCCGGTCCTTCTTCTCCAGGAGGATCACCTATGACTAGCCCGATCGCGATAACCATGTTATCGCTCCGCGCGCCCTCTCGCCGATCGCGCAGTACATGTCAAATGACGGTAGCCGCTCGCCTCTCCTGCGGTACGCGTTGAGTTACTAGCCGCGAATCCCACATTAAATGCGTGGGCGGCTGGCGCAGGTACTACGTACGCCCCTGCGCCCTCGTCGCTAGTGGGATCGGCTCGGCTGAGTTCGCGTTCGCAGTCTTATTCGCGTGCCGCCTCGCCTTTCTCCTGCGTGTTCGCGCGCCTCATCGTCCGCGTCGCCGCGGTCTACATCGCGCCGCTCGCTAGAGGAGATCACGGCGCCTCGCTTTAGCTACACGGTATACGTCTGTGTGTGTGTGTTTGTGTGTGTGTGTGTGTGTGTGTGTGTGTGTGTGTGTATACTCTTCGGGGTGTCGCCACCGGCGCCGTCAACAGCTGATCGGGTGTACTCGCCGTCGCCTTCTGGTTTTCCACCGGTGCCCACCGGGTCATTCGTCTTCGTTTCGCCCTTGGATTGCTCCGGGAAGTCGTCGGCGTCTCCATCTGCTCATCTTGGTGCACCCTTTGTTTTGCCTCAGTAAACAGCTGATTGGGCTCCGTGACGAGTGCATGTGTGTGTGAGTGCCTGCGAGTGCGTCGTATCTCGGGGGAAAATAACGCGTGTTAGGATTCAATAATTACATAAATAAAGCTGGCGTTGGCGTGACATTGTTCGGCAGGGCCTCGTTGTCCGGGTTAATTAGGGAAACTAGGTTTGCACGTCATACTCCCCCTCCCTAAACGACATGCGAGGGGACCGTTTTAACTACTGGGCCAAGCCGCCCTTCGAACCAGATAACGCGGGATTACCGAGCAACGCCATCGCTTTATTGCCTTAATTATTAACTCTAAATACTCCTAACTTCAATACACCGCTCGGCTACCGTTGATCGTCGTCGTCTGCTCCTTTCGTCTCAGCCGATGTTAACGTTGTGTCCTCTTAGAGTACACAGCCTCATTGGGTGCTACTCAAAAGGATCATAATTATTTCTAATCACAAAAAAAAATACTCAACTCAAATTTTTGTTTTAGTCGCTTCTCACGCATTCTCGCTCATCTCCGTCGACGGCTTCGTCATCGTCCACCTGAAAACAACTCTACATCCACCATCAGATCATCCCAGATAATACACGCGCATTCTTATCCAAAACAATCAAAACTCACTACGCTCGCTGATTACTCTCGCGCCTACTTCTCTCTCTTCGCCCTAACGCCATCCTCTCAGGTTGCTCCACCTCCTCTCTCTCTCGACTTGACGCTACCCCTTATTCCCTCCCCCCTAGTGTCCTACCACTCACTGTCGCCGAGCCGGTGGTGGTGACGTAGAGCCACCGAACAGCCGTCTGATGGCCCACTGCACATATTCGGGATGGCACCCGCGTAGCTGCTCCTGCAGCTTAGTGAGCGGGTCCTCGGCCTTGCTAGTATCGGCGAGGGTAGGCGCTGGTTCCGACGGCCTCGTCAGAGCCGGTAACGGCCGGCTCTCGTGCTAGCTCCTCCGGCGGCCAGCCTTCTCTCGCTCAGCCTAAGCCCGACGCTGGTCCACCTACAGTCGCTCCTGATCAGCACGCACCCGGTCCGCCTCGGCCATCTCGGAGTCATGGTGTCGCCACAGCTCCTCCCAGGACTTCGGGGTTGGGTTGCACCTTTCGGTCATACATCTTCCAAATGTATGCCCGGTGCGCCTCCGGTGGGAATGATGCGGAGTCCTCCGAACATCACCCCAGCTACCTTTGTTGTCCTCCATACGTAAGCCTTCCTGGCCTCCGTCAGTGGCGCCGTCGTCCTCTTTGTCGTCACCTGGGGGTTTGGCGTCCCGTCCACGCTGGTCGTCGGCGTCTCCTTCACGGCGCTCATCGGCGCGGTCGGGGGTGGAGGTGCAGGCCCTTGCTCGGCCCCAATCACGGCCACTTGCCGACGGGAAGCCTCCCTGTCTACGGTCGATCGACCAGGTTCCGGTTCATCCTCTCTTGGCGGTATGGTGGGCGACACATAGTCGGTTCGTCTCACTCCAAGGGGGCATCCTTAGGATCCGCGTCCGGACGAACCGCCGGCTTGACGGCTGCCCTCGGGGGAGTCAATGGCAGCTCTCGGTCCACCTGCTTCGCCCAGGTGGGCCATTTCAGCGGACCCTAGGCACCGTCCTCAAGCTCGCCAACTCCATCCCGGCAGGCTCCTTGACGCCACTCTCTTCGGTCACCACGGGTAGGGGGCCCAGCCAATCCTCGATCTCATCCTGTGCGGACTTCGTCGAGGGGGGTAAACTGTGGGCGTACCCTGTCGGTTCTGCGACCACCTCCACTAACACGGAGGTCTCCTCCGGCTTCGCCTGCTCCATAATTTTCTTAATAGACGCCATTCTTGTCGCCTACCTGTGAACAGAACAAAAAGGAAAGGGGTTTAGGTTGTCGTACCAACTCGTGTACCCCGTGGCGGAATGTACCGTCGCAAATCGGACACGTGAACCTTCGCGCTTTGCCTACTGCCCTCCATTTCTACTTTGTATACCGTAGGCGATAGAATACGCGTCACACGATACGGCCCGCTAAATTTCGGTGCGAGTTTCGCGGAAAACATTTGCGCCGCGTTTGAAAGCGGATGCTCTCGCCGGATCACTTCGTTTCCGACATTGAAAGTCACTAACCGCCATCCCCGCTTATATGTTGTCGCCTGCTTCGTATCCGCAAACTTGGCTTTCCTGCTAAGCCGAGCCCTTCCGGTTCGGGCATGAGCCGGATATATGACCCTTCGCCTTGCAGTAATAGCATGTGTTCGTCGGGCAGCTTGCAATCCTGTACCCTAGGTCACGACAGGCGAGACAACCTGGGGTCATCGGTGGTGTTCCGGTGGTCCCCGTTGCTTCGGCTGGTTGCGAAGTCCACATCGGCTTTGGCATCGCAGTCGCTCACGGTGGTGGCACTGGTGGCTTCCACGCTGGTTGCGGGGGCTGCCACGCTCGCGGGGGCGGACCTGGTGGAACGTTCGCTGGGGCTGGCGTCGTGGTGGCGTTCCTCATCGATCGCTGATGCACCTGGTTTCCTTTTTCGCCAGCCCTTTTGGCTCCCTGCAACGCCGCTATCTCGTCGTCTACTCTGTCGCCTTTCTTTTTGCGATTTTTCGCCTTCTTCGTGTTTCCACTTTTCGCTGTTGTTGTCTTCCCGGTCGCCACTGACGCCACTTCATCTTCGCTATCCGACTTACGGGGTTCTGCAGTCGCTTCCGTTACTTTGGTCGATTTCTGCTTATCCAGTAGGCTCCTCCGGGGAAACGCGTTCGTTCGGGCGCGGGCGGCTGCTTGTACCGTCGGTTCATTTCTTTTCTTCGCTCCACTCGTCGTCCATATCTCTTGATAGCGGCAAAACTGTCGATCGTCTTGTCCTCCATGTAGTCGCGGTACTCGGGCGCCAAGCCGCGTAAAAATTTCGTCCCCGCGACGTACTGCGAATACTTTTCGTCTTTCGCCTGGTGACTATCGTGCAGGTCGGCCTACACGTCTCTGTCCGTCCACTCTCCAATGAAGTGTCGCTGAAACGCCTTTTTGAACTCCTTCCAACTGGTGATGCTGTCTCTGGCAGTTCGATACCACGTCATCGCCGATTTTGACAGTATACTGGTTAGCGCTTCCAACAGATGGGTATCTGGGTAATTGCAGCCGCGAGGACAATCCTCGAGATGCGCCAGTAATTTCCTATTTAAATAGATTACGCGAAATTGAATAAGAAATTCTTAAAAACCGCAACTTATGATAAACGTATAGATAATAGAAACCTTTGAGAAATCTAAGAAATGATTGTTTAAAAATCTTTTTAAGAGGATTAAAATGGGAAATACGTGCTCGAATGGGCCTGCAGGATAACTTTAAATTGGCTAGGGATCAAGCATTAGAAATCGAAAAAGAATTTGCATGTAGCATTTTGGAAGCTAATGATTACGGGGGAAAGCGAGAAAAAACAACCCGGGAAGCACGAAAAGTACATTTAATTGTAAATAATGTGGAAAAATTGATATGTGCGTATTGTAAAAGAACGGGACACGGAACAACAAATTGTTTAACTTTAGCTCATTCGCAGTTCGGAACAAATAAAAATTCATGGGGATACTCTGGGAATAGAAATAATTCTAACAACTGTAACAATCGGGTTTTCTATGGGGTAGGAGGAGGTGTCCCGGTTACTCCTGGACTCAATACGTCCAGGGGTACTACTCGCGAACAGGCTCAATACGCCTGTTACAAACCCCAGCTGTCACGCTCAATACGCGCACAGCTCTAATACGGAACGAGCTCAATACGCTCGCAAACCCCTTTACGCGGTACTTTCAATATTCATACGGATTTTCACTGCACGTAGATAAATAACTAGATACACTTTTATTTAGGATTAAACTACTCGATATTTATTATTCATAAAAAATAGAAAATAATATATACAAAAAAAACAGTTACGCTTATATTGCTCGAGCGCTAGCTATTTACATACTAATAGGGCTTCGCCCTGCCCTCCGCATCGGTGACTCTAAAACACAAAAAGAAACGTGATCTTATCGCAAACGCAAGTACGGCTATTTTACAATTCGCGGCAAGTCCAATTGTACGCACTCATTACGTGCGTCAATCTCCCCTGAAGGTTGGAGCTCGGCTCAGTGCGCCGAGTGGAATAATTTGTCAGTCAGCTCTCGCTCGCTCCGAGCCGCTCGGCTCGAGGCGCGCTCGGTGGGAGAGCCCGGTTGTCATGACGACGTCTTCCCGCGGGTGGGAAGGCGTCGCGTAGTGGGGACGCTCGGGAGCGCACTTGCTCTCCGGCCGTCGCGGTCGCGCTATCGCAAGTATATCTTAAATATACGCGCGTTGCGTACCGACTTATATTCGTAACAAAGCTATTGCTCGCGCTGTCGAGCAATACCTTTGTTACATTACCCCCCCCCCCCCCGTACAAAAAAACGGAGTTTTACATAATCAAAAAAAAAAAAATACTTTCACAAAAATAATAATCAAAAAAAAATAACTAAAAAAAAAAATCCGACAAAAACAACTCACTTTCGCGGTGGCATGAAGCGGGGTATTCCCTCCTTTGAGAATTTGATGCGCCACTGGTAGCCCCAGGCAGTGGTCCTGAAGTTCCTAACTCCCAGTGGCACCTTCACTTCCGGACCGAACGGAATCGAGATTGTCCGCGTCGGCCGTAAGTCTGCTGTTGTTGTTGCTGTTTCTGTTGTTGCTTCTGTTGCCGTTGTTGTTGTTGCTGTCGGTGTTGTCGCCTGAGTAATTTTTGCGGCTGCTCATCGTGCCGCTGCCGCCTGCCACTTGGCTACTAACCGCTCCTTCGGGATTGGAGGCAGTGATAACGCACTCCTTTCCTTTAACATCTTCTTAGGCGTCGGGATGTACTCCTCGGACTCCACTGCGATCCCTGCAGGAACATACTCCTCCTGTGCAGGCGGTGGTCCTCGTCCCTCCAGCCACTTCTCGAAATCGTCCAAGTACTGCCTATCCATGTCGAATCGATACTAAATTTCTAGTGATTCGAAGGCTCCTTTTAACCGATTAAATATAAACAATGACGTCCTTAATCCTAATGGCCGTATTTTGTACATAAGAGTTCATTTACACTATTTACAATATGTACAGCAGGGTTCATCAACCCTTAGATCTATTACTCGTCTGTCGACACAAACGGTTTCAAATCTTTAATGTGAACATGACGAATAATTTAATTATCATCGTTTTTAAGGTCAAAAATAACCGGAGGAATTATTTTAAAGACCTTAAACGGACCGATATATTTTTCGCACAGCTTTGCGTTAATATTTTCGGCTTTATCGGACAAGACAAAATTTCTTTTTAATATTTGCTCGCCGATTTTCGGTACCCACTCTCTCCTACGGAGATTGTAGTATTTCTCTTGCCTTTGGAAGCTTTTTGCGGCATTGACTTTGGCCAAATCTAAAGCTTCCTGCAAGTTCTTTATCCGGTTTTCAAATGAATTCTTTACACTCCCTCGCTCTTCTTGCTCCAGTGATCCGGCAGATATCAATTCTCTACCAAAATTCAAGTAAGCGGGTGTGTATCCGGTGCATTCGCTATGCGCGGTATTAAATGCGAATGCTCTTTCTGGTAAATGAGCGTCCCAGGTTTTTTGAGAACCTGTAATGTACTGTTTTATCATGGTTTTTACAGTACGATTCGCTCTTTCGACTGCGTTACACTGCGGTGAGTACGGAGGTGTTAATCGATGTTTTATCTTCGCGTTTTCGAGTAATTTCTTGAACTCACGTGACATAAATTGCCTGCCGTTGTCGGTTGATATTGTCTTCGGACAACCGAATCTTAGTAAAATTTGCTCTTGCACGCCTTTAACAATTGCCGTCGCTGTTGCTTTTCTAATTGGTCGCAATTCGATCCATTTCGTGAAAACATCTTGCATAACCAACATTTGCGTAAAACCATTATTGGATCGAGGTAATGGTCCTACGAGATCAATTGAAACTGTCTCCCACGGGTCGCCGGGACAAGTAGCTTTTAACTGCCCTGCCGGCGCTTGTTGAGCAGTTTTAAATCTTTGGCAATTGTTGCAAGATCGGACGTACCCTTTTGCTTCACGAAACATTCCAGGCCAATAGAATTTTTTAGCTAAACGGACAAGAGTTTTGGCAATGCCGAGGTGGCCTGCAGTCGGTAAATCGTGATTCTCTTTCAAAACTCGGTCTTTCTCGTCTTCTCGAATGCACATTTTCCATTCTTCTCCGCTTTCAATTTCATTAAAGTCTAAAGTGTGCAGAATTTTTTTAAATAATCTACCATCTTTAATACAAAAATCCGGAAAATTTTCTGGTTTTTCGGTAACAAGTCTGAATGTACGGGCGTACCATTTTTCATTACTTCCACTATTGATCGAGTTCACATCAATAGGGTTGCGTGACAGTGCATCTGCAACGTTATTTTCAGAGCCTTTTCGATATAAAATATCGAAATCATACTGGCTTAATTCTAAGGCCCAACGTGCAAGACGACCTGCTGGACTATCTATACTATTCAGCCACTTTAACGCCTGGTGATCAGTCAGTACAGTAAAATGACATCCGTCTAAATAATCACGCATCTTCCAAATTGCCCATTTTACAGCTAAACATTCGAGTTCTGTTACTGAATAATTCTTTTCTGCTTTGCTTAAAGAACGACTAGCATAAGCAATAACCTTTTCGTTTTCTCCATCATTCTGTGTTAAAACTGCACCTAGCCCTTCTAGACTTGCATCTGTTTGCAAAGTGAACGGTAAATTCCAATCCGGATAAGCGAGGATTGGTGCATACGTTAAACATCTTTTTATTTCTAGAAATGCATGTTGTTGTGCATCCTTCCATTGCCACTGTGCTTTTTTCCTCAAAAGATCTTGTAACGGCGTTGTCATTGTTGCAACGTTCGGTATGAAACGCCGATACCAAGAAATCATTCCCAAAAATCTTTTTAATTCTTTTGGATTATTTGGTGCTGGTATTTTCTGCACAGCGGCTACTTTATCTGGATCTGTTCGTACTCCAAATTCATCCACGACGTGACCCAGGTATTTTAATTCTTTACGGGCAAAATTGCATTTATCCCAATTCGGTTTCAGATTTGCATTCTGTAATTTCTCGAAAACCATCTTTAGCCATTTCATGTGCTCTTCAAAGGTTTCGGAAATTATTACGATATCATCCAGATATACAAATACGTTTTCGGCCATATCTGGAGTGATAATCATATCCATGAGCCGTTGAAATGTTGCACCCGCAGAATGCAATCCAAACGGCATCACGTTGAACTCAAACAGTCCCAAGCCGGGTACTGTGAATGCGGTAATCTCTTTGCTTTTTTCGTCCAATGCCACTTGCCAATATCCATTTTTTAAATCAATGGATGATAATATCCGTGCTCCTTGTAGACGGTCGAGCATCGAATTTAAAAATGGCAATGGGTATGCGTTTTTGGCTGTTACCGAATTGACTTTTCGAAAATCTACGCAGAAACGCATTTTCCCGTCTTTCTTTTTTACTAATACTATCGGCGAACTCCAAGGACTAGTTGACCTTCTTATTATCCCTGCCTCCAGCATCTCCTTGACTTCTTCGTGGATAGTCTTCTGGATTACTGGATTCCTCGGTCGGTACTTCTGTTTTATCGGTGTATCGTCGATCAGCTTGATGTTGTGCTGGATTACTGGCGTGCATCCTGTCATATTCTGCATTTCTTCTTTCTTGCATCTAATCCAAGCATCTAATCTCTTCTTTTGATCTTCGGTGAGTGCTTTTATCTCTACTTCGTCGTTTACATTACAAACTTCTTGAATTGTAAATGTCGGTAATAGTTGTTTTTTATTCAAAGAAAAAAAAGGTTCTAGTTTTGTTATTATATCCATTCCCAATAATATACCCTGAGTCAAATCCGGCATAATAAACAATTTAACCAAAGTAGCTTTATTATAAACTTTTATTTTTCCTATCCAGCAATAATTAATCTTTACGAGCTGGCCATTAGCTACAGCTGCTATTCTTGCAATTTTTTTAATTCTACCGTTAGTTTTTTTAATTTTATTCACCATCGTTTGGCTAATACACGAGAAATTTGCACCGGTATTGATCAGGGCATTGCATTTAATCTTCCCGACATTTACATTCACAAATAAACGCGTGTCTTTTAATTCGGCCGAGGCTCTGCCGCTGCATTTGTCTCGGCCTGCGCTCCGTTTCCCGTCGGTTGTGTCGCATGACATGCACAATCCCGCGTAAATACATTATCCTTTCCGCAAAAGAAACAAAATTTTCGCCATTTATTTTTGCAATTTTGTCTGGAGTGGCCTTGCTGCTTACATTTCCAGCAAGCCTTCGACCTATCGTACGGCGCATCGTTTACCGCGTTTACTTTACTCGAAGATTCGTTACGAGGTTTTTTATCCTCGATCTTTATTAATTTGAGCGTTTGCTCTATTCGCTCTACTTTCTTGATTAAGTCCACCGATGAGTTTATGCTATCGCGACTAACGTATAGCCTTAACTCCGGTTTCATATTATAATATAAGTTGTCGAGCTGCTCTTCGGCTCCAATCTTTCCATGACGGCGCATCATGGTGGACAATGCTGTCACATATGCACGCATTGTTTCGCTTGCAGACTGCCTCCTTTCTCTTATCTGCGCATACAAATTTCTAGTCTCTTCTGGTGGTAGGTAGAAATCACGTATAGCCTGCTGTAAGTCCGGCCATGACGTAATTTCTTGGGATATATTCCTGAACCAAAGCAGCGCTTCTCCTCGCAGTAATTCTGGAAATCCCTGTATTATTTGCTGTTCTGTAAATTCATATGCGCGTCTAAGTTCCTCTACTCTCTCGAGGAAAGAGTAGACGTCTTTTCCGTCAAAATGGCAGTTCCATTTGCGCATCTGATCTAGCACTCTTGCCGTCGAATTACTTTCCTGTGTTACATAAACCGGCTGTCGTCTGTTGTCCTGTTGTGGTTCTTTGAACGCGGTTGTTAAGTCTTGCATGCCTGATCCGCTTGCAATCGGTGTAGATGTCCGTGATTCCTTAACCACCACGTGTACATACTCTGGCTTTTCTTCGTCTGCTGTTTTGTCTGCTTGTTTGTTATAATCTTCAGCATCAGCTGGTTTGTCGCTGAACAGCTGAGGATTCTTCCTGACAAAAGCGATCAGGCATTTGCGCAATTCGTCGACTTTTCCGGACTTTTCAATATTAAATTTCGCTAGTAGATCTACGAGTTCATCGCGTTTCAACCGGTAGATCCACGCTACGCCTATTTTACCCGACATTTTAACTTTAATTTTAAGAAACCGAAAGAAAAAAAAATTAATTTTAACCCAAAATCCAAAAAAAAATTTAATTCAAAACCAAAAAAAATAATTCCGCGAGATTACAATTACATCGATGCGTGCGGGTATCTTCGGGATATTTATCACGTACGAAGAAAGAGAACAAAAAATTAGAAAATGAAAAAAAATCAATTGCCTCGCTATGGCTTATCCAAATTCGACTACTTTACAATCTTTTTTCTTTTTTTTTTTTTAACATGTTCTTCCCGTCCGCACGCATTTTCTATCTCCCGCGCTCATTCCTCTCGCCGCATCGCATAAAAACAGCGCATACTAATAATAACAAATTTATTTAATCCAACCGCTATACTAATTTAAACTTAATTTACTAAAGGTAATCGCAACTTCATCGATAATTTTCTCGATCGCTACGACTCGTTCCTCTAATTTCGTCACACGCGCCGTAGTGCTTCTTGCCACATTTAACAATTGCCTTTTTAAAATATGGTTTTCTGCTTTTAACATCTCTAATTCTTTATGGAAGTGACCCAGCGCCTCTTGCTGTTCAAACACGGTTTCTGCCAGGTCATCCACATTCGCTTCTAGTTGATTAAAACGGCCCCGTAGCCGAAACTCGGTACCAAATTCGTCATAAAAATCCGGCATTATATTTTATAAAAACAGTAAAGTACCAACAAAAAATTGTATCAAATCAACTACAATTAATTTATTTGATTCGCTACCGTATGAAAGAGAAGAAAAAAACAGCTTAGGCGAATTAACCTGCACACTTTATATTTTACGGCACTACACTACTGCGGCATTTGACGAAATTATGACAAATTTATCCCTAACCGAACCTCCTAAACCACCATAGCCTGTTCGGGCGCCATGTAACAATCGGGTTTTCTATGGGGTAGGAGGAGGTGTCCCGGTTACTCCTGGACTCAATACGTCCAGGGGTACTACTCGCGAACAGGCTCAATACGCCTGTTACAAACCCCAGCTGTCACGCTCAATACGCGCACAGCTCTAATACGGAACGAGCTCAATACGCTCGCAAACCCCTTTACGCGGTACTTTCAATATTCATACGGATTTTCACTGCACGTAGATAAATAACTAGATACACTTTTATTTAGGATTAAACTACTCGATATTTATTATTCATAAAAAATAGAAAATAATATATACAAAAAAAACAGTTACGCTTATATTGCTCGAGCGCTCGCTATTTACATACTAATAGGGCTTCGCCCTGCCCTCCGCATCGGTGACTCTAAAACACAAAAAGAAACGTGATCTTATCGCAAACGCAAGTACGGCTATTTTACAATTCGCGGCAAGTCCAATTGTACGCACTCATTACGTGCGTCAATCTCCCCTGAAGGTTGGAGCTCGGCTCAGTGCGCCGAGTGGAATGAATTTGTCAGTCAGCTCTCGCTCGCTCCGAGCCGCTCGGCTCGAGGCGCGCTCGGTGGGAGAGCCCGGTTGTCATGACGACGTCTTCCCGCGGGTGGGAAGGCGTCGCGTAGTGGGGACGCTCGGGAGCGCACTTGCTCTCCGGCCGTCGCGGTCGCGCTAACGCAAGTATATCTTAAATATACGCGCGTTGCGTACCGACTTATATTCGTAACAAAGCTATTGCTCGCGCTGTCGAGCAATACCTTTGTTACACAACCAACTTGACTATTATAAGCGGACAAATAATAATAACAATTTTTATGGACAAAATCAACAAAATTTTGGGGGGTGGAATTCAGAGAGTAGAGGCCAAGTACCTTGCTTACCACCTCAAAATCGAAATAATAACAATACCTTTAATCGTAATTTTTCAAATAATAATAATAAATTATCAAATAATAATCGTTTTACAAGTAATAATTTTACAGAACCTGTTCCAAATAATAATATTTTTAAAATAATAATCGTTTCTTAAATAATAGGTTTGCAAATAATAATCGTTTTTCAAATAACCAAAATTTTGAAAGAAATCAAAACTTTTTTGGTATACAAGTACAAAATGGTCAAGATATAAGAAACATGAGAGGTCCTATACCCCATATGACTTGTTTCTATTATGGAAAGCCCGGGCATATACAACGGGACTGTTTCCAATATCAGAGGGACACGAGAGGGCATACACCGAATTCGGGAAACGGGCCCGATCTCTCTCTTACTGGCGCGCAGAGGAGGAATCCGACGGCTATGCGCCCACCAGTCGAGAAGGTTGGTGCGTCGAAAAAATAAACTTGACTTCAAACACTTGTTCTCCTATAATAGAGTTAGATATTGGAACATTCAATTGTCCCCTAAGTTTCATGCTGGACACAGAAGCGTCCGTGAACATAATTAGACAAAGCGAGGTGTCACCACATACACCTATCGATAAAGCAGAAGTATTAACATTAAAAGGTATAAATAAACAATCTAAAAAAACTTTTGCTAAAATTAGAGTTAATTTTTATAAGAAACAAATAAATTTTCATGTTGTAAATGATGATTTTCCTATGTATGAATCAGGAATATTGGGCACTGATTTCTTTAAACAAAATAATGCACAGATAAATTTTAAAGAAAATTACTTAGATTTAAATAGACTTATTATTCCTTTCGCGGCATTGTGTCAGAATAATAAAGAAATGTTGATTAATTATTTTATGGACATTTGAGAGAAAATGTCGTTGGACAGAAAATTATGAGGAATAAGTATCTTACGAAGAGGATTTATCAAGAATTGAAGAAGAGATAATAAAAATAATGCTGTTAACGAAGAAAATAAAGAAATATTGAAGAGAACGAATATTTTAATACTTATGTCAATGAAGAGAGTAAAAAAAGTATGTGGAAACGGAAATTTTTAGACAAGAAAAAGTTAATGAAAGTTATGAAGAAGAAGAAACAATTAGAAAAATTATGCGTCAAGGAAAAGACACACTTGTTGCTAATGAACAAGATAAAGAAATAACAGAAGAAAGGTCCGAGAAAAAAGGGACTTATATATTCAAGGGGCAGTTTAATGAAGAGAAAAATAAAAGAATTAAAAAATTAACATGTAGTACACGGTAAAAAATAAGTCGCTATTGTAGCAAAAAATTTGATTGCGGCAGCAACTTTTTTTTTGCTACCCAGAGACAGTAAAACTTAATTGCTGCTATAACCAAATAATTTATTCTATCGAATTAACAAAATAAAATCGCTCATCGAGCAATCATCATTGCTACATTCAACCACAGAAATCGATAATATAACAAAATATACAGGGTGTCAATTAAGTCCCGGGACGGCTGAATATTTTCAGAGGTAAAGTAATTCTGATAAAGGTCAAGGTCATTTCTTAAGTAACTTTCAACGAGGAATCTAATGGTGACATTCACTTTGACCTTGGACTTGACCTTGAAGGTTATTTCAAGGTCAACTGTTTTTTTTTTAAATAGGAACCCCCATTTTTAAGACTGGTAATCGATAGAGCGGGAAATTTTACATTCAGATACGTAATTAAGTCAGAGCTAGTGTTTGAACTTGAGGGTTACTCCAAGGTTATTTACACTCCAGCAAGGTTCTTAGATACCTCTGAATATTTTTGCAAGCGGTAAAGCTATTCCTCGTGTAACTTTCAACGAGGAACTCAATGGTGACCTTATACTTGACCTTGGACGTGACCTTCAAGGTTATTTCAAGGACACCTATTGTTTTTAATGGAAATCTTCATTTTTTACACTGGCAATCGATAGAGTGGGAAATATCATTTCGAAAATAGTATTTGACGTGATCTTTAGAAGGTCAAATCAAGGTCAATTTTGGATAAACTGTCAAAACATTGTCGTATTCAAACTTTAGAGGATTTATGAAAGACTAAAGGTTTGAAAAAGTTGTGAAACCAACAACATTGACCACCTTGACTTTGAGATCAGCTTTGCACATTATTTGGAGGTTCAAGCATTTTTTAAATTAGTAACCTTGCTATCGCCCTTATTCTTACTTTTAGCGTTACCCAAAAACAATGACGTGGACGTAGTAACTTCTGTTTCCTTTGGGGTGCTTGATTAACGTGAGTCCCCTTGCCTCTCGCGATTGGTTAGCGTGAGTTGAGGGTTCATGGGTTCGGTGTTTCAGGCTTTGACATTTATGTGTCCAACTTCAATCCGGTAGATTTAAAACCCATTAATTAACAAATCCATAAATTGCAAACTCATGAACACTGAACTCATAATCTTTGAACCCTAAATCAATAAATTTAACACCCATATGGATAATAAACCCAAATACCTACAAATATAAATTCTAAAATTATCCCACAAACCGACAAACCTCCTATTCTTTTTAAACAAGTTCTTTGTATTTTTAGCTCATTTTATAAATTGCGAATAAATTTCTGTGATTTTTTTCTAAGAAGTTTTTTTATTTAATTCTGATTTTTTTTTAAATTTCTTTCTAAACTTTTAAATATTTCTTTTGTAACTGATAGTCCTTATTTTATTATTTGTTAAAAATTTCCTGTCACTGTTCATTTTCTTAACCTTTTCATGAGTTCAAAATAAATTTAAGAACAAGTTAAACAAAAATTTTTTTATGTAATAAACATTTTCCTTCATTGTAAACATTTCTTTTTGAACAATTCGTTTTTCTTTGCAATTGATAAGTTTTTAGCTTAGTTTTTGCGGACGAGTCGCTACCACTATTCTTCTTTTTCCTCTGAATAAACAAATTAAAACTAAATTGAAATACATAAATATTCTGACTCGTGTATTATTCATATCTAAATAAAAGTCAATGGCGTATGCTAAACTTTCGACGCGAGAAAGGATAAGTTTATTGATGATGCGTGGTTGGGGAGATCGAGTCCGATCTTACCTCGAAGTTCGTACGTTGTTTAATAACCATTTTCGTAATGAAGACGGACAAACACCTATCTCAAAATCTACAGTCGAAAGGGTTGTACGGCGATTCGCCGAATTTGGGACTGTCAATGATCGTCAGAGAACTGGTCGCCCACAATCTGTAGCAACTGAGGATAAGCAGATTGAAATTGCTGAAGCATTTATTAAAAATCCACATCTTAGTTTACGTAGAGCTGGGCATGAGCATGACGTTTCTCATGAAACTGTACGAAAAATTCTGAAAAGCATCAGTTTTCATCCTTATAAAGTCCATTTGGTACAGGAGCTTAATGACGATGATCCTGATCGCCGGATCGAGTTTTGCGAAGCGATGATGAACAGAATAGACGCAGATCCTAAATTTTTATACAATATAGTTTTTTCGGATGAGGCTACTTTCACTTTAAAGGGTGAAGTTAACAGACACAATTGTAGATATTGGTCAGACACAAATCCTGCATGGATGTTGGACAATCACACACAATATCCACACAAGTTGAATGTTTGGGCTGGCATCTTAAACAATACTCTTGTAGACCCCTTTTTTATCGAGGGTAATCTTACTGCCGCTTCATACGAACAGCTACTTAGGAATCCAATTATACCACGAATTAGAGAGATAGCAGTTGATGATTATGATGAAACGTGGTTTCAGCAGGATGGAGCAGCCCCTCATTTTGGTAGAGATGTTCGAGCATATTTGGATGCTCAGTTTCCTCATAGATGGATTGGAAGAAGGGGTGAAATCGAGTGGCCTGCTAGATCTCCGGATCTGACACCACTCGATTACTTTCTCTGGGGTTACCTTAAGAGTAAAGTTTATGCCACTAAACCGGACAATTTAGATGAACTGCGCAATCGAATTATGCAAGAGGCTGCTAGAATCGATAGAGGGATGATTCGTGATGCTGTAACTCATTTTTACAATCGCCTAGCTTTTTGTCAAGAAGTTGAAGGTTTTCAGTTTGAGCACCGCCGTTAAACTTTGAATCATTAAGTAAAACGCAAAAGACTTTAGCACACCAATCGTGAGAGGCAAGGGGACTCACGTTAATCAAGCACCCCAATCGTGAGAGGCAAGGGGACTCACGTTAATCAAGCACGCCAAAAGAAACAGAACTTACTACGTCCACGTCGTTGTTTCTGGGTAACGCTAGAAGTAAGAATAAGGCCGATAGTAAGGTTATTAATTTAAAAAGTGCTTGAACTTTCAAATAATGTGCAAAGCTGATCTCAAAGTCAAGGTGGTCAATGTTGTTGGTTTCACAACTTTTTCAAACATTTAGTCTTTCATAAATCCTCTAAAATTTGAAAACGACAA
>JACCID010000205.1:107500-211374 GCA_018906775.1 Sycophila sp. Sp_5
AATAGTATTTGACGTGATCTTTAGAAGGTCAAATCAAGGTCAATTTTGGATAAACTGTCAAAACATTGTCGTATTCAAACTTTAGAGGATTTATGAAAGACTAAATGTTTGAAAAAGTTGTGAAACCAACAACATTGACCACCTTGACTTTGAGATCAGCTTTGCACATTATTTGAAAGTTCAAGCACTTTTTAAATTAATAACCTTACTATCGCCCTTATTCTTACTTTTAGCGTTACACAGAAACAACGACGTGGACGTAGTAAGTTCTGTTTCTTTTGGGGTGCTTGATTAACGTGAGTCCCCTTGCCTCTCACGATTGGGGTGCTTGATTAACGTGAGTCCTCTTGCCTCTCACGATTGGTGTGCTAAAGTCTTTTGCGTTTTACTTAATGATTCAAAGTTTAACGGCGGTGCTCAAACTGAAAACCTTCAACTTCTTGACAAAAAGCTAGGCGATTGTAAAAATGAGTTACAGCATCACGAATCATCCCTCTATCGATTCTAGCAGCCTCTTGCATAATTCGATTGCGCAGTTCATCTAAATTGTCCGGTTTAGTGGCATAAACTTTACTCTTAAGGTAACCCCAGAGAAAGTAATCGAGTGGTGTCAGATCCGGAGATCTAGCAGGCCACTCGATTTCACCCCTTCTTCCAATCCATCTATGAGGAAACTAAGCATCCAAATATGCTCGAACATCTCTACCAAAATGAGGGGCTGCTCCATCCTGCTGAAACCACGTTTCATCGTAATCATCAACTGCTGTCTCTCTAATTCGTGGTATAATTGGATTCCTAAGTAGCTGTTCGTATGAAGCGGCAGTAAGACTACCCTCGATAAAAAAGGGGCCTACAAGAGTATTGTTTAAGATGCCAGCCAAAACATTCAACTTGTGTGGATATTGTGTGTGATTGTCCAACATCCATGCAGGATTTGTGTCTGACCAATATCTACAATTGTGTCTGTTAACTTCACCCTTTAAAGTGAAAGTAGCCTCATCCGAAAAAACTATGTTGTATAAAAATTTAGGATCTGCGTCTATTCTGTTCATCATCGCTTCGCAAAACTCGATCCGGCGATCAGGATCATCGTCATTAAGCTCCTGTACCAAATGGACTTTATAAGGATGAAAACTGATGCTTTTCAGAATTTTTCGTACAGTTTCATGAGAAACGTCATGCTCATGCCCAGCTCTACGTAAACTAAGATGTGGATTTTCAATAAATGCTTCAGCAATTTCAATCTGCTTATCCTCAGTTTCTACAGATTGTGGGCGACCAGTTCTCTAAAGATCATTGACAGTCCCAAATTCTGCGAATCGCCGTACAACCCTTTCGACTGTAGATTTTGAGATAGGTGTTTATCCGTCTTCATTACGAAAATGGTTACTAACAACGTACGAACTTCGAGGTAAGATCGGACTCGATCTCCCCAACCACGCATCATCAATAAACTTATCCTTTCTCGCGTCGAAAGTTTAGCTTACGCCATTGACTTTTATTTAGATATGAATAATACACGAGTCAGAATATTTATGTATTTCAATTTAGTTTTAATTTGTTTATTCAGAGGAAAAAGAAGAATAGTGGTAGCGACTCGTCCGCAAAAACTAAGCTAAAAACTTATCAATTGCAAAGAAAAACGAATTGTTCAAAAAGAAATGTTTACAATGAAGGAAAATGTTTATTACATAAAAAAATTTTTGTTTAACTTGTTCTTAAATTTATTTTGAACTCATGAAAAGGTTAAGAAAATGAACAGTGACAGGAAATTTTTAACAAATAATAAAATAAGGACTATCAGTTACAAAAGAAATATTTAAAAGTTTAGAAAGAAATTTAAAAAAAAATCAGAATTAAATAAAAAAACTTCTTAGAAAAAAATCACAGAAATTTATTCGCAATTTATAAAATGAGCTAAAAATACAAAGAACTTGTTTAAAAAGAATAGGAGGTTTGTCGGTTTGTGGGATAATTTTAGAATTTATATTTGTAGGTATTTGTGTTTATTATCCATATGGGTGTTAAATTTATTGATTTAGGGTTCAAAGATTATGAGTTCAGTGTTCATGAGTTTGCAATTTATGGATTTGTTAATTAATGGGTTTTAAATCTACCGGATTGAAGTTGGACACATAAATGTCAAAGCCTGAAACACCGAACCCATGAACCCTCAACTCACGCTAACCAATCGCGAGAGGCAAGGGGACTCACGTTAATCAAGCACCCCAAAGGAAACAGAAGTTACTACGTCCACGTCATTGTTTTTGGGTAACGCTAAAAGTAAGAATAAGGGCGATAGCAAGGTTATTAATTTAAAAAGTGCTTGAACCTCCAAATAATGTGCAAAGCTGATCTCAAAGTCAAGGTGGTCAATGTTGTTGGTTTCACAACTTTTTCAAACATTTAGTCTTTCATAAATCCTCTAAAGTTTGAATACGACAATGTTTTGACAGTTTATCCAAAATTGACCTTGATTTGACCTTCTAAAGATCACGTCAAATACTATTTTCAAAATGATATTTCCCACTCTATCGATTGCCAGTGTAAAAAATGAAGATTTCCATTAAAAACAATAGGTGTCCTTGAAATAACCTTGAAGGTCACGTCCAAGGTCAAGTATAAGGTCACCATTGAGTTCCTCGTTGAAAGTTACACGAGGAATAGCTTTACCGCTTGCAAAAATATTCAGAGGTATCTAAGAACCTTGCGGGAGTGTAAATAACCTTGGAGTAATCCTCAAGTTCAAACACTAGCTCTGACTTAATTACGTATCTGAATGTAAAATTTCCCGCTCTATCGATTACCAGTCTTAAAAATGGGGGTTCCTATTTAAAAAAAAACAGTTGACCTTGAAATAACCTTCAAGGTCAAGTCCAAGGTCAAAGTGAATGTCACCATTAGATTTCTCGTTGAAAGTTACTTAAGAAATGACCTTGACCTTTATCAGAATTACTTTACCACTGAAAATATTCAGCCGTCCCGGGACTTAATTGACACCCTGTATGGCTACTGCATGTAAAGTTCATTGTCAATCAGAAGGACTTGGAAATCGAATTTGGATTATCTGTCGATAAAATTGAGATATTGAAAATAAAAAGGTTAAAGGTGCGCATATATCTCTCTCTCCCTCTCTCCCTTGAGGGCTCCACTGGTGCTCAGGAGAACAAACAAATGGAAGAAGAAACTAACAGCAGATTGCGACCTGGATCCAATGAAGCCTGCACCGGATCCTGTCCTCGCGCTCCTCGGCTGAGTTCCGTAGGACCTGGTACGAGTACTAGCGAGACGGCAGCTGAGTGCTGCGAGATTATTGTGAATGGTGTCTTTAAGAGTGGAATCGACGTCCCCAAAGACACATTAAATGGCGTTGCCCATGCGGTCCTCAGCACCGTCCTTCCCTCCCTTCAAAGAGAGGATATAGCTGGTGCTCGCATCATGCGCCGTCGGAAACCAGTTGGGGGGGTCAACGGGAATAGGGTGGAGAGTTTGGGGTCACCTCAAGGCCTGCCGCCCTCTTTTATTGTTAGGCTCTCCAGGCCGGGCCTGGTCGGAGATGTGATGCGAGCCAAGCGCTCGCTATCAAATAATTATCTAACAACTAGTGACATTAAGTCGCCTTCCTTGCCATTAGACGCTGCTGCCAGTATGTCGGGCCGCAAAATCTTTATTAATGAGATGTTACCGCAAGAAAAATTCCAACTTTTCAGGAGCATGAAGCAGACTGCTCATGACCTTGGCTTTAAGTACGTTTGGCATTCTGGTGGCAGATTCCTGGCCAGACGTAAGGGTGGTGAGCGGGCGCACGTCTTTGCTTCAGCTGCTGATCTCCAGGCCATTCAATCGGCGTACCGAAGTTCCTCCAGGAATACACTTCTTTCAAAGAACAACTCATCCCCTGCACTAAGTGCAGAAACGGAGGTAACAACGGCAGACGGATCAGCGGCAACTCTTTGATCTCTCCCGGCCGGTGTCGGGGAAGGGTGGGAATAGTTTCCTTAAGGCGGGATTCTTAAATGTAAACTCTATAAGAGCGCACATTGGGGAGCTCCGTCTTTTCCTTGCGGATCATCCCACCTTCCAAATTTTTGCGATCGTGGAGTCATGGCTTGGTCCGGTGGTCGACGATAGTCTCATTGAGGTCCCGGGATTCTCGCTTTTTAGACAAGACCGTAACGTGAGTGGGGGGGGGTGTCCTCCTTTATGTACGTTCTGATTATGTTGTTAAGGTTCTCGAAAAATCGCATACTGAGGGACCTGGGAAACCAGGAATCCCTGAGTACCTTTTGATTCCGTACAAAAGGACGATGCTCCACCCATTCTCGTGGGGGTCATTTATAGACCCCCAAAAATTCCTATGCAATGAGATTCAAATCTCTTTCCTGTCTTGCGGTCCCTGATATCGGATTTTAGCCATAAGATTATTATGGGCGACCTCAATGCAGACCTCCTGTCGGCTTCCGACGACACAACCACCATCAAGTGTCTGGCCAATGAACTCTCCATGCAAATAGTCCCGCATGGGCCGACCCATAGAACATCTTCGTCTCACACTTGGATAGACTTAATACTGACGGATGATAACGATACAGTACTGGACTTTGGGAACGAATGGCTGCCACACTTCGGGAGGCATCATTTATTGTATGTCGCTATTGACATATTTTCGCCGGATCCTATAAGGGAATCCTTTACTTACAGGGATTTCAATAGCATTAATGCTATTTCTTTGAATGAGATGCTCTCTCGTTGTGACTGGTCGGCCGTAACTTCTCCGGAGGTTGGTCTGGAAGAGGCGTTAGTGGTACTGAACCACGACCTTAGCTGCACTATTAATAAATTGGCGCCCCTCAAGAGGGTCTTGCCCAAGAAAAAGAGTGCTCCTTGGTTTGGTCCTGAGCTGAGGCGACTTGTAAACAAGCGAGACGCCACGCTAAGGAGATATAAGAGAACATCTCAAGCACCACTCCTTGAGAAGTACCTTCAGCTGAGCGAGGTGGTTAAGGCACGCCTTATTGCAGATCGTAGCTCCTACATGCAAAAACATCTTGCTGCATCTCTAAATGCGAATAAGAACATCTGGAGGGAGTTGCGTAGCCTTGGCCTCCTCCCGGGCGAGCGATGGGTGGAACCCACATATTTAATTCTAATAGTCTGAATGAATTCTTTTCTGGGGTGTCTTATTCCCGTCTTGAGAATACAAATACATTGCTGAACTTCCTAAACTCAGCAAGCGAAGAGGGTTTCGTTTTTAAACCTATTAACATAAATGACGTGATCATTGCGATCTCTCATTTCTCGTCGCAAGCAAGGGGGGAGGATGAGATCCCCCAATCTGTTATTGTGAAGGCTCTTCCCACCATAGGAGAGCTTGTAGTGGGACTATTCAACTCGTCGTTTACCCTGGGAGTTTTTCCGGAGGCTTGGAAGAGGGCGCGGATTATAGCGTTGCAAAAGGGCGCAGCTCCGGAGTCACCCTCCGATTTTCGTCCGATTGCACTGCTCTGCTTCCTCTCTAAGGTTCTGGAAAAGATCGCTCATGACCGGATCACAGAGTACCTTAATCAAAATAATTTAATGGACCCCTTCCAGACCGGCTTTCGTAAACATCACAGCACCCAAACAGCACTGGTAAAGTTAACGGATGACGTACGCATGGCCATCGACAGAAAGAACGTCACCTTTCTTCTGTTGTTTGACTTTAGTAAGGCTTTTGATACCATCTCGCATCCTAAGCTGCTTTGCAAGCTGAAGGATATGGGTTTTTCCAGGGCAGCACTACTCTGGATTAAATCATATTTAGAAGGCCGCTCCCAGATGGTTCTTTCCAATAAATATGGAAATTCAGAATTTATAGAAACCAATCTGGGAGTTCCACAGGGATCTGTCCTGGGACCCCTATTATTTAGCCTCTACGTCAATGACCTGCGTTACGAACTTGACGGACTCACAGTTAGTTACATTTTCTATGCAGACGACCTTCAAATCTATCTTTACACTACCAAAGACAGACTAACTGAAGGTGTGGCTCTACTATCTCTTGCGGCACAGAAGGTGGCTGAATGGGCATTGCGCTGTGGATTAAAGCTCAACACTGGCAAAACTAAGGCTATCTTCTTTGGTTCCAAGAGGAACGTAAACGACCTAGAGAGTAGGTCCTTGCCAGGAGTTGAGCTGAGAGAAGGAGTGTTTATCCCATTCAGTAGAGAAGTTACTAGTCTAGGTGTTGTACTGGACAACAAATTAACGTGGAAACCGCAAATTGATTCCGTCACTAAAAAGATCAACAAAGCCCTATATAGTTTGCGGTTTATTAGGGATTGCACCAACGAGGAACTCCGTAAGAGATTAGTTGAGTCACTTGTCCAACCACATCTGGACTACTGCGCAGTTTTGTACTCTGACGCAGCCGACGAGCAAAGAATCCGACTCCAGAGGTTGAGCAATTCATGTGTGAGATATGTTTACGGAGTTAGGAGGGATGATCACATCTCGCCCTACAGAAAACGCCTGGGGTGGCTCAGAGTCGACTCTCGCAGACTGTACTTTACAGCACTGCTTCTTTATAAAATCACTCGGATGCGAGAGCCAAGCTATCTCGCGAGTCTATTCTCTGAGCATGTCCCCAGATCTTCTGCTAGAGGTGAGCCGCAGGAACTTAATATACCCAGAGTGAGCACGGAAACTGGAGCCAGGACATTCCAAGTCCAAGGAGCTCGTCTGTGGAACTCACTTCCCACCCAGATCCGCCACCTACCATCATTTTTTGCGTTTAAGAGGGCGGTTCGCCAATATTTATTCGGGCTTGACCCTTGACCTCCATTACTGGTCGAGCTTCATGGCACCGGTATTTTAAAATAATAAATTTATCACACTAGACTACTTGCTTATTTATTTATTTATTATTCGTGTATATATACTTATTTATTTATTTATTTATGTATATGTACTTATTTATTTATTTATTTATTTATTGTACCTGACTGTGATATTTTATATCTAATGGCTTAAATTCTAAGTAAGTGAGAAGTATTATGTTTTGACTGTGATATCTTATCTGTGATATCTAACTATGATTTCTGACTGTGATATCTTATCCATTGAAGTGATGCATTCTGTACAAATTATCTATATTTATAAGTTATTTATGTAATGTTTCGTTACTTTATTTGATGTAAAAATTTTGCCAAATAGGCGAATAAAAGGCTATCTATCTATCTATCCCTCTCTCCCTCTCTCTCTCCCTCCTCTCCTTTCTCCCTCTCTCTCCCTCTCCTTCTCTCTCTCCCTCTCTCCCTCTCCTTCTCCCCCTCCCTCTCCCACTCCCTCTCCCTCTCTTCTCCCCTCCCTCTCCCACTCCATCTCCCTCTCTCCCTCTCTCCCTCTCGCTCTCTCTCCCTCTTCCTCCCTCTCTCTCTCTCTCCTCCCCTCTCTCCCTCTCTCCCCCTCTCCCTCTCCCTCTCCCTCTCCCTCTCCCTGCTCTCCTCCCGCCTCGCCCCTCTCTCTCCCGATCTCTCCCGTCTCCCCTCTCCCGTCTCGCTATTTAAAAACAATAAATTATCACAGTGGACTACTTACTTATTTATTTATTTATTTATTTATATGTATTATTTATTTATTTATTTATTTATTTATGTTATTTATGTACTTATTTATTTATTTATTTATTTATGTATATGTACTTATTTATTTATTTGTTTATGTATATGTACTTATTTATTTATTTATTTATTGTACCTGACTGTGATATTTTATATCTAATGACTTAATTTCTAAGTAAGTGAGTAGTATTATGTTTTGACTGTGATATCTTATCTGTGATATCTGACTATAATTTCTGACTGTGATATCTTATCTATTGAAGTGATGCAATCTGTACAAATTATCTATATTTATAAGTTATTTTATGTAATGTTTTCGTTACTTTATATGATGTAAAATTTTGCCAAATAGGCGAATAAAAGGCTATCTATCTATCTATCTATCTCTCCCTCTCTCCCTCTCTCCCTCTCCCTCTCCCTCTCCCTCTCCCACTCCCTCTCCCTCTCCCTCTCCCTCTCCCTCTCCCTCTCCCTCTCCCTCTCCTCTCTCTCTCTCTCTCTCTTGCGCGCGTGAGCGTATAGCCCACCACGCCTCTCACTGGTGGCGCTCTCATACGACCCTATAAGGGGCGCGGCCGCTCGCCGTCGAGCTCAGTACAGGTCCGTCCTTCCTAGGGATAACACACACAAATACACTCTGTATCCTCAATAAAGAAACTGATTAAACAATAGCGTTTGTCTCTATATAAATTGATTTTTATAAAATACGTGAAAGCATTGAAATCAATCGATAATATAGAGTCAAGTCCAATACCTATCAAGCTCTTATTACTAAACCTACAAACCCTAAATTTGGGAGCTGAATTTCATTGGCAATTAAAAAAACACAGGCTTCATTCACTTAATATTATATCAAAGAATATAATAAACCAGTGACTTGCCGTGTCCTGTCAAAAGTTCAGAATTTTGTAGCGCTGCATATATTCAGAATATTTAGTATATTACGTAGGAGGTCGAAATCATAATCTTTTCGATTGAACTCCAGAAGAGAAGATTTTGGTTTTATCTGTCCAGACTGAAACAGTTTAGTATATAATACAGTTTGTACACCTAGGAAATAAAAATATATAAAGAACGTCTAAAATCACATGTAAATTAAAGAAACAAATATGCGATTTAAGATTCTTTATTTACACAATTGGTGCATAAAGTATTACTTTACACAGCGCATAAAGTGAGTACTGTGCACACTGCAGGCGAAAAATCTAATGTGCAATTTATGCCCTCGAGTAAGAAAATAGTATATGCACCATGGGAGTAAGTAAAGAATCCCTGAAATCGCATATTTGTCACAGAGGCCGCAGTTCTCCTCGAGCGCTCGTCGTTCGAAAACTTAGACTTGCATTCAGCTATACTCTCGTAAGAAAGTAATTACAATAATTTCATTAATTTAAATTATAACTATTACAAATGAGTAATATGTTATGAAAGTTATATATACTATATATAAGAAGGTTATAATTGACAAAAAAAAGAAAACTTCTAAATGAATTTAGAGTTTTTAAATTGTCAATAAAATTAAGCTTCCTATTTTCGGTGTTCATAAATTTAGTAATAAGAGTTGTACAGACATTAGACTTGACTATATTATCGATTGATTTCAATACTTTCACTAGTTTAATAATATTTTGTAATTGCCAATGGAAGTAAACTCTCAAATTTAGGGTTTTTAGATTTAGTAATAAGAGCTTGACAGGTATTAGACTTGACTCTATATTATTGATTTATCTCAATATTTTCACGTGTTTTATAAAATCAACTTATATTAAGTACTATAAAAGTAATATATAGAGACACACGCTATAGAGGCCGCAGTGTTCCTCGAGTGCACGTCGTTCGAAAGCTCAGACTTGCCTTCAGCTATACTTCCATTAATTTAAATTTAAAATAGTCAGGAATTATTTTATGATTATACATTGGGAAAGGAATAGGGCAAGGACCTCATTGTTTGAACTTATTTATTGTATTTTATTTACAAAATTATTTAAGGTTTTAAAAATTAGCAACTTTTTAAATTAATGATATTTTCGAAAACTCTTTTAACTAAAAATTCTTTATATTCTTTTATTTCTTGAAAATTTTGTTGATTTCTTTCATGTTTTAAAAATTTGAGTACAGTCTAAGTTACAGTCTAAGTTTTGTGTAACTAATTAATATTTTTTAGGTAAAGAAAATTAACATAAACAAAAAAATTATTTCATGTTGTAATCAAATTCTAATTTGCTATTCTATTTATCCTTATACTTTTTAATAGTATATTACGAACCTAACCCTGTATAAAAAGAAATTGTCTCAGATCACATGTAATTGTCGATCGAGGCGAAGACAAACATATGATCTGAGGCCTTCTTATTATACAGGGCTAGGTGCGTACACTATTTTTCTGCTCAAAGATCCCCGAAAGTTACAACTTCCTCTCGCGCAGCGGCCGGGAAGTTGCACTTTTGGGGCCGAAGGGCAGAAAATATCTCTTTTTGGACACAATTTTTGTTCAACTCTATAGCTGGATCTAATCTGTTAGATGTTAAAAATGTAACTCAATTTTTATGTACATTATGATGGGTGATTCATTCTAATTGCCCCAGGCAAATATCTCGAAACGTATGGGAGATGGAAAAAAACGTTAAAGGTAAAAGTTGTAGGGTTCAGAGGGGGAAATCCAATGGTGACCTTGACCATGACCTTGGGGTCAAGTTTCAAGGTCATTTCAAAGTCAAAGTAGTTTTTTTAAATAGGAACACCAACTTTTGACCTCGGAAATTAAAAGAGCGGAAAATTTTACATTCAAACATGGTTACATTCAAGCAAGGTTGAGAAAAACTTTAAATACCAATTTCCCCCCTCTGAACCCTACAACTTTTACATCTAACGTTTTTTTTCCATCTCCCGTACTTTTCGAGATATTTGCCTGGGGCAATTAAATGAGTCACCCTGTATATATTCATCTCTTTTTCGAGAAGAGATTTTATTACACCACTACTTTTCGACAAAGTTTGATCTTGCTTATTACAAAGAATAAGCAATGGTATATTTCTATTTATTGCTGAATCGGACAGTAAAGTATAATATAAATATCTAAAATTAAAGCCTTTCTTTAATAAAAGTTAAAAATTATGCTAAATATTATTTAGTTTTCTCTTTTAAGGGGATGCCGGACATAATTTCTGCTCTCTACTGTACCGATGATTCTCTATATTCTCTGCTATAGCATCCAATGTAAATGTGATTTTTCAAATATTTTCAAACGGCTTTATTAATGGCATTTCTGATTGTATCAAAATATTATTTATAATACGTAGAATGTGCATAGATTTATTTTTTGGCTGATTTCATTTCCTATTGCTGAAAATACTGACTGATTTTTCAATTGGAATTGAAATCAGCCAAAAAAGATGTCTACGCACATTCTACGTATTATAAATAATGTTTTGATTGCAACCAGAAATGCCTTCAAGAAAGCCGTTTCAAAATTATTTGAAAAATCAAAGTTGCTTTAGAGGTTAGCAAAGAACATAGAGAATCGTCGGTACAGTAGAGCGCGGAAATTAAGTTAGGCATCCCCTTACTCAGCAGCATCTCTTATATATTTTTGAATATTTGCAGAGTCAATAACAAAAATCAATCCTTTCGCTGAATTTTTATATTTATCAAAATATTTATCAAAATATATATAACCTTTATCTTTCGTGTCCTGGAATGTCAACTATTTTTACAGAACTCTAAAAAAATATTTAGAGTTATATCTTAATCATATAAATAATTTCAGATCTAACATAATTCAATTTTACATAAAATGTTAAATATTTACATTGTACTCAATAGCATCTCCAATATTTTCTTTTACAGAAGTATGAGTCTGTACATATTTGATATACATCAGTCTTGCATAGATAAGTATTTTTCCAGCATTGCTAAGACCCGCAAGAAGAACGTTGTGACAAACAGATGTTCTGCGCCTCCATAAAGCAAAGAGATCTATAAAATAACCTGTACTTCATCACTATTTCTTGAAGAATGCATTTGGTTTTGAGATGTCATTTGGGAGGTCTAAGATATTTACATTAATGTAGATAATACCATAACATATGCCCCACTGACTTTAACCATATCGGCTCTGCTGTTTATAATGGCTTTTCGAAAATGTTTTTCCTCTAAGTCATTGTCTATAACTATGTTATCTAAATCCTACATAGAATAAATTATTAAACTAAAACTTTGTTTATTATTTCTATTTAATTAAATAACTAACCGTTTTTCTAGAGCTTTCTTCAGAAACTGTACCTAAAAGAATTAATTTAAAAAGTTTCATACAAAACAAATTTCTATAATTTTTATAAAATATCATTTAAAAACAAACCTCAATCCAGGACATATTGTGTTGCTGAATTTATTCTATGTTTTCCTTTTTATTTATTTATATTTATTTTTAAATTATACTATAAATAAATAAACAATGCTCTGCCTAAACCTCTTGACATGTCAAAATCAAAATCAAAACCAAATGCGCACTAGCGCTTTGAAGCCGCATATATAGATATAGTAGTAATAGTAAATGAAAAAAAAATAACTAGCTAGTGGCGGGAAAAAAACTAGATGTCTTGAATATTTTTTGAAAAGAAAATGAGGCCAACAAAAACGACATATGCATATTAAATTAAATAATATATCTTTTTGCATAAAACTTTTTGTGCATCAAAGATTAGGGATAGATATTACAATAAAAAATGTCATATAACATATATGACTAAATAAAACATGTATAAATGTAACAACAAACATGATGTACAGGGAAAAAGGCCAATATCAACGTATACAGGGTGTTCAAAAATGAACTGGCACGACCAGTATAACCCTGTTCAGAAAAATATTTTAAGCACTTTTTCGCTTTTGGCATTTTTTGATATTATGGCTAATTATCGAGTTATCGTTAATTAAAAACTCTGATAATTAGCCAATCATCGGCATTGCGCGGCATCGCCGTGAGTGCGCGTCCGTGCGCCGATGGGCCCGCGAAGTGGGGAGGCTTGTGAGGCAACGCCCCGCCCAAGCCGCTCTCCCCGCTGGGAAAAGCGCCGCCCACCAGCGCCCGTCCGCGCGCTGATTGGCTAATTATCAGAGTTTTTAATTAACGATAACTCGATAATTAGCCATAATATCAAAAAATGCCAAAAGCGAAAAAGTGCTTAAAATATTTTTTCTGAACAGGGTTATACTGGTCGTGCCAGTTCATTTTTGAACACCCTGTATAGAGGTAGCGGTGCGACCTCGAGCGCTCGTCGTTCGAAAACTCAGACTTGCCTCTAGACGCTACCGCGCCTCTTGATTTTCATCGCTCTAAAAATTCAATAAAACAGAACAATAATGGTTCAATTCCAGAATAATTTATTTTTAATTTGTTCTTGGTTGATCATTCAAATTGTGCGCGTTTCGCTCCGCTTCCCACGGAGCTGCCAGGTGGCACCACATAACGGTTTTTAGGCGCTACTTTAGTGCCGCTGTATGCTTGCGTTTAGAGCTGAAGCAACCCAACCTCCCTTGAACTCTCTCTTAGAAAGGACGCCGTGCCTACTACTTTTGCTTCGTCTTCTCGTTTCCCTTTTTCCTGCTCATTGCTTGCTTTTCTGCTCTTCCTGCTTTGCTTTTCCTGCTTTCACCGACTCATCAAGAAAATTTAAACTCATCACAATGGTTTCCACCACGCTCTAGTTCGCTAAGCTCTAAAAAAACACAACCTTCCTTATGCCACGTATAACATATACTTTATCGACAGGTACCAGCTACTCGCTTCCACACAAGTCTACTAAATTGTATCATCTTAAATAAAGAAACGCTTCTCCAATTTAAATAAAGGTTTTCGACACAGTGTAAGTTCCCATGATACTCCATCCGCTCAAGCATTTTCTCAAACATTAATTATTTAGGTATTGTATCAAAACTTCGGGCCGGTTTTTTAATATTAAGGGTCTATTCGACTATTTGACTAATAACAGCATATGTATGTATGTAGAGCTATACAATAAAATGCCTGAGATCACATGTTTGTCTAACCTCGGCTATGCCTCGGTCGACAATTACATATGACTTGCGATATTTCGACACAAAGCTAGGAACGTATACTATTTTTGTGCTCGACAATGTAAGCCACTTTGTTTCATGCAGTGCCGGGAATTTTGCACTTTTCGGCTGGAGGGCAGAATAAGTAATTTATTTTAATTAAGCTTTCAAGGGGGCGCTTATGAAATTAAATAAATGGTTGTTTCTATAGAAAAAATCTAAAGCATATTATATAAGTGTGGATTGATAACAAATGTTTGGAGATCAGTGGTATTACGTCAAATGTCTTATCCAGGCCCTCTAAAGGTTAATATACGATTTTGTCATACTAAACATCATTTACCGGCGGAGCCATGACAAAAATATTTTCAGCCAACAGATGGTTTTCTCGGTTTAAAAAACGGAATAGCGGATTGAAATTTCAGCTCAGTTCTCAAGGCTATTGCTAGAAATTTGATCTGATTGTCCTCGTTTTTACGATTTAATTGCGGCAATGTTTATTCGTAAAAAAATGCAAGGTCGTCCTGCCGACAATTTTGTATTTGTCCGTAAACATCCTCAGGTCGATGGAATATCTACAGCCTACAGCTTCGCAAGAGACTCCGCCCCATTTCTCTTTCTTTTATAGGGGGTTACGCCCACCTCTCCTTCTCTTTACATAGGCGGTTCCCTGGCAGAGTCCTACGCCCGATGATTGGCTGATTATTTCAAAATTTAATTGGAATTATCTCAATAATTATGCAGTTCTCAAATTTGGTTCAGATGGAATTAAAGGACAGCCATTTTAATGGATCCACTCAAATAACTTTCTAAATGAAGGGTAAAACCAAAAATTGTACTTACAAAAGTTGTTCAGTACAATGGGGGTAATCTTTCCGTGTAAGTAGTTTTGATCTTAAATTTTACTCTCAAGGTCATTCGAAGGTCAGAGTGATTTTTTAATAGGAACCTCTATTTTTGCAACGCATTCGGAAAGAGCGGAAAATTTTACGTCCGAATCGGTATTTCGAAATTTTTGTTATGACCCTAGAAGGTCATTTCAAGGTCAAATGCTATGAAATTCTGTGCTTGCTATTTAATTGTATTTTCTAATAGAATAGTCAATAATCTCATAACCCCAATGTGACCTTAGAAAGGTTTACCTTAATTTTAGCGTTATTCACAAACAACGACGTGGAAGCAGTAAGTTCGGTTTCATTTGAATTGTAATTCAATCTCAAGTCCGAAATCAGGCTCAAGTCAAGATCAAAACTAAATGCACGGCCCCTTTTGTACTAAACAACTTTTGTAAGAATAATTTTTTGTTTTTACCCTATATTTTAGAAGATATTTGAGACGATTAATTAAAATGACTCACATAATAATATTAACAATTATATTATTTCAACTCTCAACCATGACTCTTTCTTTATACACAATTGAACAGAAATGCACACGAGTTTTGTAGTTGATAACCGCCAGCTAAATCCGGAACTAGAGGACTTACTTAAAAGAGTTTCCGGACTACATTCGAAGCAGTTATATAACGCTCTAATGTGACGTGCACGTTAATGGAACGCTGAGAGAGTGACGGGAAGGTCGACTCTCTCTATAGCCGGTTGCATATGCCTTAGCAAAGTTAATGGGCAATGCCGAGAGAGGATTGTTTTCTTTATCTAAAAAAGGTTACGATTGCTCGCGTTCGCGTAAGGATGGATTGGAGGTATTTTAGTCTAGCATTTACAGCGTATCTAGACGTCAACCTGTATTACTTCGACTAAATTGAGGAGAGGAGTCATAGGAATTGATTCTAAAGTCTAGAGTTCGAACCTAGCTATGCAATGCTAGTTCTGTATAGGAGACTGAATAAAATTTCGTTTCGAAGGAAAAAGAAAGAAAAGAGTAGAAACAGATATTTTTAAGATCAAGCAAATTACTTTTTAATTAGATTTTTCCCTGGAAACTTGAGTGGAGATTGACCGTGAGAGAGAGAGAGAGAGAGAGAGAGAGAGAGAGAGAGAGAGAGAGAGAGAGAGAGAGATCCTGTTGATGCTGATGATACTGCTGTTGTTGCGGACGACCTGGCGAGCCTAAAGAAGCTATGGAAGACACTGGAGCTTGAAGAGCGACGACAAGATCGGAGTCACTGAAGAACTTGAAGATCGATGGCTGAAGTAGGCGAGTGAACTGATTTCTGCAGTGCATGCGGTCCCTTTTAAGGCCCAAGGGCTAGACATCCCCACGAAGGGCGCCGGGTCAAACGTCAGTGTTGATTGGCTGAGGCGCGCGAAAATTCGGCGGCATGGGTGGCGGAAAAGAGGAGTGGGGGTAACTTTATGGCCCGAACGGGGGTAGCGGAGCGGGGGTAGCGGCGAAGTTTGCCGATTCTCTCTCTCTCCGATCTTCACTCTCACTTCAAGTTCGTTACATATAAATCACAGATTTTATTTATTTATATGTCGTGCAGGTTTTATAAACAATCAATTGTACAAGAAATAATGTAAATAAGGTTTGATGTTGATACAAAAAAGATTTGAAGTTCTGGCTATAATATTAAAGAAGTTAACAGAATTTGTTAAATAACTTATGATTTATTAATTATCAACATTATTTTATTGATTGTATAAGTAATAGACAGTTTATAAAGAATGTATAATTTGATTTTGTTGATATTGTTTATATAATAAGAAAAAGAGAGATCTATTTTATGTTTAAAAGTATGAAAACAATAATAATTTAACTATCTATTTACATTACCCCTTATCTATATTGATTGTTTATAATTGTTTGTAAAAAGTTGTTTATTTTTATTTTGTTTGTTTTATATAAATATTTTATTAATAACATCCTAAAGGTAAGGCCTAGACATCCAGTAGCGCCGTTATTAATGTTTATTTACAGAGTTTAATTAATAAGATTAACAATAAATTGTTAAACGAATAAGAATTAAAAATTGTGATGAAAATAACAGCAAAGTCCTGAGAGTAAGGCCGAGGCGTCTAATAGAGCCTTTGTTATTATTCCATTGCTTATTCTGGGTTTTCTTATAATTAACATTATTTTTATAATTGTAAGTAACTTAAATTATTAATCTTAAATGCTACTGTAGAAAAGCAGCTATTTTAATGTAAAAACTACGTATATTAGCTTAAAAACGGATTAATTAAATATTGCTTTGGTTTCATTGTTTATTATTGTGGGAACAGCTTGCTAAAATTATTCATTTCTATGCATATTGAGATATATTCAACAATAATTATTTAAATGTGTTTACTTATTCAGTTTAAAACGGTTTTATATTCTTCAAAAATAATTGTTATAAAATTGATTTTTTGTTTTTTCCTATATGAAATTTCATGAAAAATTATTATTACAATATATCACAATATTCACAAATAGATTACAAACTTGATTCAAAAAGAAAATTATGTTAAATATTTATAGAGAAGAAGTTATAACAATTTTAAGATTAAAAATAATTAATTTTCTTAATTTTTGTATTTTTCAAATTTTATAATTTCCACTATTAAAATATATCACAATCTTCGTGAGGAGACAACAAACTCGTTGCAATAATAAAATGCGTCAAATGTTTATAGGAAAAAAGTTATAACGAATTTATATGAGAAAATTGTTATTTTGATTTTCCGAGTTTTCGGATTTTTGGTTTGTTGCCCCTTTTTTTATAACAAATTTGTTGCATAAAGAAGACTGTGTCGAATATTCATAGAAGGAAAGTTATAACAATTTCAAACTCGAAAATAATTAATTCGACATTCTTGATTTTCGTATTTTTCACCCTTTTTTATATGAAATTTTGCAAGAACTTATTAATAAAATACGTTATATTATTCGTGAAGGGACTATTAATTTATTAGAAAAAGAAAATTGTGTTAAATATTTTTAGGAGAAAAGTTGTAACAATTTTACGGTTGAAATTATTTAATCCGATTTTCTGATTTTATATTTTATATTGATTACTATGAAATTTTATAAAAATTTATTATTAAAATATGCTATTCTATTTGTAAAAATGTTACAAACTTAATGAAAAAATAAAATTATGTTATATGTTAATAGAAAAAAAGTTATAATAATTCTAAACTTAAAAATAATTAATTTGATTTTCCTCATTTTTGCTTAGAAGGTCTTGTTCGATTTCCTTCAGATTTGTATTAGTTTGTTTATAATTTTAATATCTATATGTATGTAAAATAATTGAAACAATTTGTTGTTTATTAACAAAGTTAGTTTATACAGGGTGATTCATTTTAATTGCCCCAGGCAAATATCTCAAAAAGTACGGGAGATGGAAAAAAACGTTAAATGTAAAAGTTGTAGGGTTCAGAGGGGGAAATCCAATGGTGACCTTGATCATGACCTTGGGGTCAAGTTTCAAGGTCATTTCTAAGTCAAAGTAGTTTTTTTAAATAGGAACACCAACTTTTGACCTCGGAAATTATAAGAGCGGAAAATTTTACATTCAAACATGGTTACATTCAAGCAAGGTTGAGAAAAACTTTAAATACCAAATTTGTAGGTTACTGAGGGTGAAATGCATGACTCTGAGCATGTTCCTGGTTATTTAAGGTTTTGATGGATGTTCATCCAACCATTTAAAGCAAGATTGATGTTCATCCGACCAATGAAGGCAAGATGGTTGCCCAGCCAGCCATTTAAGGCAAGATGGGGGTTCATCCGGCTATTTAAGGCAAGATGGTTGCCCAGCCAGCCATTTAAGGCAAGATGGGAGTTCATCCGGCCATTTAAGGCAAGATGGTTGCCCAGCCAGTCATTTAAGGCAAGATGGGAGTTCATCCGGCCATTTAAGGCAAGATGGTTGCCCAGCCAACCATTTAAGGCAAGATGGGAGTTCATCCCTCCATTTAAGGCAAGATGGTTGCCCAGCCAGTCATTTAAGGCAAGATTGATGTTCATCCGGCCATTTAACGCAAGATGGTTGCCCAGCCAGTCATTTAAGGCAAGATGGGAGTTCATCCGGCCATTTAAGGCAAGATGGTTGCCCAGCCAGTCATTTAAGGCAAGATGGGTGTTCATCCGGCCACTTAAGGCAAGATTGTTGCCCAGCCAGCCACTTAAGGCAAGATGGGAGTTCATCCGGCCATTTAAGGCAAGATGGGGGTTCATCCGGCTACTTAAGGCAAGATGGGGGTTCATCCGGCCATTTAAGGCAAGATGGGCGCTTATGCAGCCTTTTAAAGTGGACGGTAGCTGATGCAGCTAACTATTTAAGGCAACATGGTGTGATCATCCAACTAGTCAAGGCTGAATGATGAAACTTTCCTGTCAGTTGTAGCAGACTGGGCTACGTATAGAAATACATACGCACGTTCTAAACTACTCGGTCTAAAGTAAATTTTCGAATGTGCCTCCATTTTGATCAATACATAGCCGTACTCGTCTTTCGAATGCATTTACAGTTTTTCTGAGTGCGTTCTCTGGTATGCTTCGACACGCCTGTCTGATCCTTTCTTTCAGGTCATCTGGTGTCGTAGGAACAGTCGAATAAACAGTATTTTTCAAATATCCCATTAGAAAAAAATCTGGCGGCGTCAGATCCGGTGATCTTGGTGGACAAGCTACAGGCCTACCTCGGCCAATCCAGCGATTTGGGTAATTTAAATTAAAGAATTCTCTCACAATACGGGCGAAATGTGCCGGCGCACCATCCTGTTGTAACCACATCCTTTCAATGATCTCTTCATCTACTTCTTGTAACATAGCAGGTAACTCATTTTGCAGTAAGTGTAAATATGCTTGTTGTGTAACATTTCCGTCAAAGAAGTAAGGCCCTATGATATGGTTATTTAGAATACCACACCAAACTGTTACCTTCCATCGATGTTGATGATCTACATGACGACCCCAATGAGGATTATTTTCAGAATAATAATGACTATTATGACGGTTCAGTTCTCCATCACTTTGAAATATAGCCTCGTCCCTAAACATGGTATGGAAGAAGAACATGTGATCAGCCTGTTGACCCAAAGCCCATCTGCAGAATCTCACCCGCAAAACTTTATCTTCATCAGAAAGGGACTGATTAAGTGAGATATGGTAAGGATGATAGTGATTCGCTCGCAAAATTCTACAAACTGTTGCCTGTGATATATCCAACTCTTTACTAATTTGTCGTTAACTTATGTGCGGATTCATGACTACCATCCCAAGGACTGTTACAATAATAGCTTTGTCATTGTTTAAAGGTTTCTTCCTGCGTTTACGTTTTAGCTCTCCAGCCCTACCTCTTTCTATCAGTCGCAAAATAGTTTTGTGGTAAGGATGACGTCTATTCGGATATCGTTCTGCATACTGTCGAGCTGCTTCTCTTGCATTGTTCCCACAAAAACCATAAACAATAATCGTATCGATGATTTCTGTCGGAGGATAGTCTGCCATTTTGATAATAATCACAAATTTTTTCGAGCTTTCTGACTAAATATGAGACAAAAAAAAGTGAAAGAGATATTGCAGAATAAATGCTCTGGGGATATTATGATTGCCTATTAGATTTGCTAGAGAAAATTATTGATACAGATCAATACCAAGCATCTCTGTCAGTACGTCATAGCATTAGTCATACTATCGCGTTAAAAACCATTATCGACTCATCGCGCGCCGCCTCCTTATGCCTCATGGCTCACCGCTTCGCTTGCGGACACCGCGGTCCAGCTACCGCGACATAGTAGTCGCTCCGCGCTCGCCGCGTCGACTAAGATAATTGCCTGATAATTGATGCGAGGTCAACTGCAGAGGTCAACTGGACCCCATGACATAACATCATGTTTGAATGTAAAATTTTCCGCTCTTTTAATTTCCGAGGTCAAAAGTTGGTGTTCCTATTTAAAAAAACTACTTTGACTTTGAAATGACCTTGAAACTTGACCCCAAGGTCATGGTCAAGGTCACCATTGGATTTTACATTTAACGTTTTTTTTCCATGTCCCGTACTTTTCGAGATATTTGCCTGGGGCAATTAAAATGAATCACCCTGTATATCATGGAAAATTTTCTGAGCCCATGTATGGTCACAGCGGTAATTAGGGTTCGATTGGTATGAGTCCCTTTTCGATTACTGGGAATGGCGTTAGAGGGACTTAGTGGGATTGGGCCCGGGAAATCGGAGGGTAAGGGACGCGGAAATGTTTACCGCGCGGGGCAATGTATTTACCGACGGGAGGACCTAAAGAATGGGGATTAGTCAGAGGACAAAGCAGATTAGTGCTGAGATTAGAAGTGTATTGGGAGCCAGTGTTAGATCAGCAGAACTTGTAGGGGCTCAAGAGACAGAAGAAGAGTGATATGAACCGCTAGCTGCAGTTCCCGCCGGTGCCTACATCAGCGACTTTGTGGATGTACAACAAGTGACGAAGCAGATGCAGACGGCGTCCACGTATGATGTATGTTGGTAAGACGTAGTATGCAATCCGAAGGGGCACGGTAACTTCCATTACCAGAGGTGCCGAACTCATCAGCAGCAGAGAGCCATAATAAACCAAAACACGAAAAAGTAGTTAAAAAGGTAGCATTCCAGAAAGGAGATGAGGGTAGCGCCATCCGCAAGAGTACACGGAAAGAAATTTCTTACTATTCCAATATGAAATGTGTTACAATTTTAGCATGCCCATATTCTTTGCGATGAAAGCACGAAACGCCAACAATTGTCGTAACAACATTGAACGTTTCTAATATGAATACATAGAATGAGAATCAAACTACAAATTATTGCCTTTAAGGGGATGCCTTACTTAATTTCCGCGCTCTACTGTACCGACGATTCTCTTTGTTCTTTGCTAACCTCTAAGGCTAATTTGATTTTTCAAATAATTTTGTAACGGCTTTCTTAATGGCATTTCTGATTGCATCAAAACATTATTTATAATACGTAGAACGTGCGTAGACTTCTTTTTTGGATGATTTCAATTCCAATAGAAAAATAAGTTAGTATTTTCAGCAAAAGGAAATGAAATCAGCCAAAAAAGAAGTCTACGCACATCCTACGAATTATAAATAATATTTTGATGCAATCAGAAATGCCATTAATAAAGCCGTTTCAAAATCATTTGAAAATCAAATTTACATTAGATGCTATAGCAGAGAATATAGAGAATTGTCGGTATAGCAGAACGCGGAAATTATGTTCGGCATCCCCTTAAGGGGAGGTCGTACCATCCTACATTACCGACCGCGATACGAATCGCTGTTTCCAACATTTCTCTGTCATTTATTAGTGAAATTACGCACAAATTACATTCCACTCAAAAAATTCATTGAACAAGAGGGCTCAACTAAGATAATTGTAATACGGAGTCAAAAATTACAAAATTAATAATTTTTTTAATTTGGCATAAAACGATGTTGAGTTGAACGATCGCAGCGCCATTGCTTATTTGCTAGTAAGGTAGCGACGATTTTTGACTCCGTATTACAATTATCTTAGTTGAGCCATCTTCTTCAATGAATTTTTTGAGTGGAATTTAATTTGTGCATTATTTCACTAATAAATGACAGAGAAAAGTTGGAAACAGCGATTCGTATCGCGGTCGGTAATGTAGGATGGTACGACCTCCCCTTAACGCACCACGTTGTGGCGCTGTAGTCTGGCGGAGACACTAAAATCACATGGTAGCGTGTATGCATCATTCGCAAGAGACTGGTGCTGTTTTGGTAACAGGCCTTTTACGAATGGGTGCGCGCTTAACTGTAATATATGAAATGTGACTTTATGTATATACAGGGTGTCCCATTTTAAAGAAACCTCCCAGAAATTTTCGTCGGTTCGCGTTGTACAAAAAAATTGTTCAGACAAAAGTTGTTTGGGACAATGGGGGCCATCTTTTTATGAAATCAGTTTTGACCTGGTGTAATTGCCTAAAAAATAATATTCTAAAAAATTAATAATTGGAAAAATAAAAAATACCACCATATTTTTCATGCAATTCTAAATCAATAATATTTTTAGTAATTTTTTTATTAGAAGCATCCTTTTCATGAAAAACATTGAAGAGTTTAAAAATGTTTAAATATTAGCAAATTTTTTCTCAGAAACTATGCGTTTAGTCAAAAAAGTGTTAGAAACACTTTTGATAAAAAATCGTTTTTCACTTGTTTTATTGCCTGCAATATATATACAAAATTTTGATTTTACTAATAGTGTTCAATAAAATTTAGTCCTTACGGGACTCTACGCTGACCGTCGGCTTTAAGCCGTTTCGCACGCACGCTCTGGCGATCTACAATTAATTTATGCGCGTTCGCGAAAGAGAGTGCAGGTACTTATCGACTCTTTCGCTGGTGAGGCTATGTGGCGCGTCGCTTCGCGACTTCCATCATCGACTATTTCGGCGACTTCCCCTCGGAGATGGTGTCTGCTACTCCGCCGACTCGTCGTCTACTCATGAGGTGCTGTTGACCGGGTCGGCTGGCTTGCCCTTGGCCGGTCGGCTCCTATGCCGCATGCCTTCCTCGCCGACGCTCCTAGTTCGGCGTCAGCGGGAGTAGCTTCGGAGAGGTCCTTCTCAAGGCGAGGCTGATACGCAAGAAAGTGATCGGTTTTCGACTTATTAGCCGCGATGGCCCTCGCGAGCTTGTTATCCCCTCTCTTTCCGCGGTTCTTCTCGGGGGGGATCCTCGTTTCCCTACATGCTCTTGCTTGTTTACATGGTGCTAGCACATGTCGCGACTCCGGCGAGTGTATTAGTAACTTACATGTATGTATTGCCGTTTTCACGCCACAGTACTCCAAAGTCAACTGCTACTTTTCTAATCGATCGTTTATCGTTTTTCACTTGTTTTATAGCATGCAATATATATACAAAATTTTGATTTTACTAATAGTGTTCAATAAAATTCCAACTTACCTCTGTTCTTGACAAATGATGTTTTGATTCTGAAATGCTCAACAAGTACAAGTTACAGACGGAGATAATAGCTCTGCGCCTACTTACCTCTGTAGTCAACTAGACCCGGTCTCTCCTACTGCTACTGTTGCTGCTGCTGCTGGATCTATTTCTTCAACGAGCGCAGGCGTAACTACAGCTATAGTTCGTAACTAGAGGAGGTCCATCTATATGATAACTATTTTCACATCTGTTATAGTAACGGAGACACGGTAGACAAGCTCTCACTTCTAGGTCTAGTTGAAGATCGAGAGGCAATTCATAAAACAACTTTTGAAAGTATTTTTCTAAATAATGTATAAGCACACACTTTGAGATCTACAGAACTTTTTTCAAGGTCATATCAAGATCAGGATTGGTTCTAGAAAAACTTACAGCCAGTATTAATACTGGAATCTTTAATTAGGAGCTACCTAGGAACAACATCATTGACGTAGAAGGTATCTGTTTCCTTTGGGCTGCTTATTCAGAGTGAATTCCCCTTACCGGACACTTTTAGAGTTGCTTTTATAAACGAATCCATTCAATGAATCAACTTACAAAAAGTCTTCACATTGTTCTCCACTAACCTCTTGGCAGTAACCAATCCTATTATAAAACGATTGCACGGCATTTCTAATAACTCGCCTTGGTATGATAGCAATTTCTTGAATAATCCAACGTCTTAATTTGTAATATTTTTTTAATATATTTATAATAGTTATATTTTACTGGTTAAATTTACGCGTGAGTTTATGGCACAAAATTACTTACAATTTGTTGTGAATTGTGATGAAACTAAAAAAGCTGCTTGGATTTAACGTTTTGTGGTTACACGTTGAATTGTGTCCAAAAAAGCCATGAGAATAGCTCCAAAGCCTGCACATGTTCTTAAAGCAGAAGCTAGTCACTGTCAGCTGATTCTCTAGAGCAAACCATAAGCAGCTTTTTTCCTTGCTGTAACAAACGTTTAAAATTATATTTTAAAAATAAAAAATGAATAAAAATAATGTTATTTGCGATTTATCATTTGAATCTCGTGCACCCCCACCGTTATCGGCCGAGCTTATGCACGCGTCGCTGCTCTGCCACGCCGACTAGCGCTGCAGTTATGCGCACACGCTCAGGCGACTTTGCGCGCCTAAGGTAGCATCCCCACGCTATCTCTCTCCCTCTTCTTGCTTAGCTTCGAGATTGCTTTGGACGCTCCAAAGGCCAAGGAAGTTTTCTTTTTGCTATTTCTACCTGCTCATCCCCTTTGATTTTCATCTTTGGCTCACTACCTTTTGCACCAGCTCTGCAACTTCATCTGTGTGGCAAGATCACCTGCTCATCATACTCAAGTATCGCAAGAGTCAAGATCCCCACGTGCCGGCCTTGTAGGTTAAGGTACGCCTGTAAGCGCAGAGTAAAAATAGAATGACACTCATCGCTCAATTAAGTCATTTGTCTCTACTCCGCCCACTGTAACTACCACGATCCTTATAATTACCAAAATTTTCAAATAAATGTAATATAAATAAAATTGTTAAGTGTTTTAGATCTATGAATTTTAGTGAAAGCTGTGTATTAGTTATGGGCTTTTTCAGATTCAGTATTACTTACTGGTTATAAAAAAGATTTATTTTAGTGCCCTCCAACTACATAGAAATCATCCTCTGGGTAGCTGCGTTTTTCTTCTGGCTTGGCGTGCTTCAAGAGTTGCTGCTTTATCATTCACTTCTGCACACAGTTGAAATCCGTTCAATTCTAAACACTATTTTTGTGTTTAGAATTGAAAGGACACAAAGAGAACATAATTTTTGTGTTTAGCTTCGAACGGTGGTAACGATAATCATGAAATTACACAAAAATTGTGTTTAATTTTGACAGCTCCAGTAAACTACACAAGTAATTAGTAAAAATTTATTTTAACACAATAAATACACTAAATTGTGTACTATATCGCCAGAAAGTACACAAATATTTTGTTAACTTACTATGCTATGAAAAATGATCGCAGCTTCAAAATTCCGACGGCACTCTTTTCTACACAGTTGAAAATCCGTTCAATTCTAAACACTATTGTGTTAGTTGTGATTAGAATTAAACGGACACAAAGAGAACACAATTTTTGTGTTTAGATTCGAACGGTGGTAACGATAACATAATTTTTGTGTATAAATCATTAAATTACACAAAAATTGTGTTTAATTTTGACTGCTCCAGTAAACTACACAAATAATTGGTAAAAATTTATTTTAACACAATAAATACACTAAATTGTGTACTATATAGCCAGAATGTATACAAATATTTTGTTAACTTACTGTGCTTTCTTGTATGAATTACAAAATGTGTAAAATATTCAAACGTACACTCTCCTTCACATGCTTTTGCCACTCTCTTAAGTTCAACCAGTGAAAATTTCGCTGATCGTGGTAGTGAACCTATTTTTCACTGATGAAATAGCGAAATTATCACTTAACAATCAGTGAAAACAATATTTCACTAATATAATTCCGTGATTATTCACTATTTAGAATAGTGTATTTCAGAAAAATATGCTAGCATCTATTTCGCATAGTGAATATTCACTAATTCAGAATCAATACACTGTTTTATGCATTCACTATAATGTTAGTGGCTGTCAACTATTTGAAAAAGTTGTCTTTGTTCACTATATCTTTAGTGAATTTTCGCTATTTAAAAAGTGACTTTTGAGAAACTTAGAAATTTTGAATATCCAAACGACGTCCACTGTGCAATCTAGTGACTTTTCGCTACACGGAGAGAAAAAACTTAATAAAAATTACTATTTTCTCATAGGAAAGAAGTGACAGTCTTGAATAATGAGGAATTTTGATATTGATATAGTAAACTTTGTTATTAAAATGCTAAAATTTACTATTAATATTATAAAATTTAATAAATTTTGTTACAAAAATTGCTATTTTTTATAGTAAAAGTTGTAATAATAAATTGTACTAGAAATAGTATTAAATTTTACGAACAAAAAGTAGTAAATTTTACTATGAATATTGACAACGTTTGATAACTTCTGTTACAAAAATTACTATTTTCTATAGTAAAGCCTGTGGTCGGAAGCGTATGCGCATGCGTCTGAGCTCGCGCAGGTCGTGCCTGAGCTCGCGTCGGGTGCGCCTGGATCACGCATATGTAAAAATTGGATGTAATTTAATAATAAAAGAAAAAATAAAAATGCAAAATTGAAATAAAGTCTACTTTTTACTTTTTCAATCGATTTTATTGCTTATCAGCTTTTAATATTTCGCCACAAGTTCTAAGATTCAAATAAAATACTTAAAATCCTATACCTAGGTGGCGCGGAGAAAAAATCTTCACCCGCAAGTGGTTGGAAGCCATATTGGTTAGTATATAAGAAAAATAAGTTTCTGTCACAGTACATTACGTGCGAAAACGTCGAAGTAGATTTATGTATGTTAGGTTAGGTCTAATAATAGGTCATGCGTATATTTGTAATTGAAGCGAATGCGTTAAATTTAAGCAATACTGTTTAGCGATAGAAAAGTGTTTGAGTGTTAAGTTAATTCGAATAAGTAAATATATACAAGAGTCTCCAAGTCAAGATGAGAATAATTTCAGTAACAAAAAAAATATTTTGCAAAATTTGCAAATTCTACGTTCTAAAAATTGCTTTCTTATATATTAAATTACTACTTTTAATACTAAAATTAGTACTTTCAATACTAAAAATTATTACTTTGAATATTAAAAATTACATTAGATACATTCCAAAAAATGTTATGCCATAATTTCAATATTTCTTATTAAAAATTCTAAAAATTATTACGTATTTAGCAAAAATTAATATTTTTTTAGCAGTTATTGCTATTTATAAAAATTACTATGTTTCATAATAATTTTTAATACAGTACAAGACTGTCATTCTTTTCCTATATAAAATAGCAATTTTTACTATGAATTTTCACAATTTTTACTAGGTTTTTTCTCTCCGTGTATTTAAATAAGGACTTTTTCGGAACTTATAAATTATGAGAATCCAAATGTTCACTGTGTCTACAGTGAATTTTTGCTATTCAAATAGTGGTTTTTGAGGAACTTTTAAGAAATTTTTAAATTCTAAAAGATGTTCATTGCGTCTGTATAGTGAATCATCTCAACTGCATAGAGAGTAACTTTTGAAGAGCATAGACATTTTAATAATCCAAATGGATCTTTACTTAATTTTGAGTGAACCTACGTTAAGAAAAATATCAAAGAAAAATAATAAATAACAAATTTATTAATATTAAATAATTTTATATATAATAATTTTATGTATATATATATATTGTAACGGGGCTGTCCTATGACCTATTATCTCGCGGAGAAGACCTTCCTCCGCAAGATGGGTGCAATGGGGCACGTGCGAGCAGGGATCGGCAAAATTGTAATTAAAAATTATGATTACTTCATTACTTTTGTAATGTGTAATCTTCAGTTCGAAATTACCCATTACTTTTGTAATGTGTAATGGTCGGCTCGAAATTTCCCATTACTTTTGTAATGTGTAATGGTCAGCTCGAAATTTTCCGTTACTTTTGTAATGGGTAATGGCCGAAAAAAAATTAACATTACATTTGTAATGCATTAATGGTCAGCTCGAAATTTTCCATTACTTTTGTAATGGGTAATGGCCGAAAAAAAATTAACATTACATTTGTAATGCATTAATGGTCAGCTCGAAATTTCCCATTACTTTTGTAATGGGTAGTGGTCGGCTCGAAATTTCCCATTACTTTTGTAATGTGTAATGGTCGGCACGAAATTTCCCATTACTTTTGTAATGGGTAATGGCAGAAAAAAAATTAACATTACATTTGTAATGCATTAATGGTCGGCTTGAAATTTCCCATTACTTTTGTAATGTGTAATGATCAGCTTGAAATTTCCCATTACTTTTGTAATGGGTAGTGGTCGGCTCGAAATTTCCCATTACATTTGTAATGTGTAATGGTCAGCTCGAAATTTCCCATTACTTTTGTAATGTTAATGGCCGAAAAAAAAATTAATATTACATTTGTAATGCATTAATGGTCAGCTCGAAATTTCCCATTACTTTTGTAATGTTAATGGTCGAAAAAAAATTAATATTACATTTGTAATGCATTAATGATTAGCTTGAAATTTCCGATTATTATTGAATAAATAAATAAGTCAATAAATTAAATTAAATTGATAAATAAATAAATAAATAAACAAACAAATAAACAAATAAATAAACAAATAAATAAACAAATAAATTAAATAGATAAATTAAATAAATAAATAAACAAATAAATTAAATAGTTAATTAAATAAATAAACAAATAATCAAATAAATAAGTTAAATTGCTAATTAAATAGATAAATAAATAAACAAATAAATAAACAGATAAATAAATAAATAAATTAAATTGATAATTGATGATGTAACTTGGTCCAGGAACATTTTTTTCCGCTTCGATTTTTTTCTCAATAACCAAGATCGGGGTGGGCTTCCCTGTAGACGACGTCCCGTCGTCCTGAGGGTGTTCCTGGACACCTGGACATCGTCTACAGGAGCAGCGCCCGATTTTATTCACAATGACCAAGTGCGGGGTGGACTGCCTTGTAGACGACGTCCCGTCGTCCTGAGGTTGTTCCTGGACACCTGGACATACTTTACAGGAGCGGCGCCCGATTTTTTTCTTAATGACCAAGTGCTCCTTAAGCTGCTCCTGTAGACGATGTCCAGGTGTCCAGGTACACCCTCAGGACGACGGGACGTCGTCTACAAGGCAGTCCACCCCGCACTTGGTCATTGAGAAAAATATCGGGCGCTGCTCCTGTAGACGATGTCCAGGTGTCCAGGAACACCCTCAGGACGACGGGACGTCTTCTACAAGGCAGTCCACCCCGCACTTGGTCATTGAGAAAAAATCGGGCGCTGCGCCTGTAGACGATGTCCAGGTGTCCAGGAACACCCTCAGGACGACGGGACGTCGTCTACAAGGCAGTCCACCCCGCACTTGGTCATTGAGAAAAAAATCGAAGCGGAAAAAATGTTCCTGGACCAAGTTACATCATCAATTATCAATTTAATTTATTTATTTATTTATCTGTTTATTTATTTGTTTATTTATTTATCTATTTAATTAGCAATTTAACTTATTTATTTGATTAATTGTTTATTTATTTAATTAACTATTTAATTTATTTGTTTATTTATCTATTTAATTTATTTGTTTATTTATCAAGTTAATTTATTTATGTGTTTATTTGTTTATTTATCTATTTATTTTATTTGTTTATTTATTTATTTATTTATTTATTTATTTATTTATTTATTTATTTATTTATTTATTTATTTATCAATTTAATTTAATTTATTGACTTATTTATTTATTCAATAATAATCGGAAATTTCAAGCTAATCATTAATGCATTACAAATGTAATATTAATTTTTTTTTCGGCCATTAACATTACAAAAGTAATGGGAAATTTCGAGCTGACCATTACACATTACAAATGTAATGGGAAATTTCGAGCCAACCACTACCCATTACAAAAGTAATGGGAAATTTCAAGCTGATCATTACACATTACAAAAGTAATGGGAAATTTCAAGCCGACCATTAATGCATTACAAATGTAATGTTAATTTTTTTTCTGCCATTACCCATTACAAAAGTAATGGGAAATTTCGTGCCGACCATTACACATTACAAAAGTAATGGGAAATTTCGAGCCGACCACTACCCATTAGAAAAGTAATGGGAAATTTCAAGCTGATCATTAATGCATTACAAATGTAATGTTAATTTTTTTTCGGCCATTACCCATTACAAAAGTAATGGAAAATTTCGAGCTGACCATTACACATTACAAAAGTAATGGGAAATTTCGAGCTGACCATTAATGCATTACAAATGTAATGTTAATTTTTTTTCTGTCATTACCCATTACAAAAGTAATGGAAAATTTCGAGCTGACCATTACACATTACAAAAGTAATGGAAAATTTCGAGCCGACCATTACACATTACAAAAGTAATAAGAAATTTCGAGCTGACCATTAATGCATTACAAATGTAATATTAATTTTTTTTCGGCCATTAACATTACAAAAGTAATGGGAAATTTCGAGCTGACCATTACACATTACAAAAGTAATGGAAAATTTCGAGCCGACCATTACACATTACAAAAGTAATGGGAAATTTCAAGCCGACCATTAATGCATTACAAATGTAATGTTAATTTTTTTTCGGCCATTACCCATTACAAAAGTAATGGAAAATTTCGAGCTGACCATTACACATTACAAAAGTAATGGAAAATTTCGAGCCGACCATTACACATTACAAAAGTAATGGGAAATTTCGAGCTGACCATTACACGTTACAAAAGTAATGGGTAATTTCAAGCTGATCATTACACATTACAAAAGTAATGGGAAATTTCAAGCCGACCATTAATGCATTACAAATGTAATGTTAATTTTTTTTCGGCCATTACCCATTACAAAAGTAATGGAAAATTTCGAGCTGACCATTACACATTACAAAAGTAATGGGAAATTTCGAGCTGACCATTACACGTTACAAAAGTAATGGGTAATTTCGAACTGACCATTAATGCATTACAAATGTAATGTTAATTTTAGTCAAAAATATTAACAAAGTAATGATTAATGCCGATCCCTGCGTGCGAGTGCCCCTCGAGGTCCTTACCTCGGGGTGCGCGCGAGCACCCGACGGCGATCACACGTCGCCGCGGCCCGTATACAACGCGAGAGTACGCCTGTACTCTCGCTTTTCGTACTCACGTGCTGATGAGCGAACGCACTCCTTGCGTTCGCGTGGCCGTCGTCCTCCTCGATGACAGCTGATGCCGGCCGCTCAGATCTACGACAGAGTGGCGGTATCCGGGAGGTTACGGATGTGAAGTGTTCGCCGAGTAGTCCCGCGGACTACTCCGAAGAATAACGCAGACAAGTGAAAATGCAAATCGGAGGCCTTTATTGCCTCCGTAAAAGAAAATTACAATTGTCTCGATCGCGAGGGTTAGTAGATGTCGTGTGTGCTGGCCGACTGCCCCGAACACGCCCGAGTGTTGCCGAGCGAAGCCGCGGGCGAACGCAAGCGCGCGCGCTCCTACGAACTTTCGGCCGCGCCGAGAGTTCGCCGGCCGATCGCGCGGTCTGCGATCGGCAATGTTTACGCGGAGCACGACGTTGCTCCACGTAAACAAACGCAACGTCCGAGAGCAGGCCGCTTGCCTGCTCGGTGTGTACACACACGTACACACGCACACGAAGGAACGGGTCGCTTACCCGTTCCACGCGATGAACCGCGAACACGACCTCGAGCCCGTGCTCGAGGTATCGATGTTACACTACGCGACGGCTCGTATCTGAGAGCCGGGACTCTCACCGCACGAGAGTCCGCGTTCGCGATCTAAAGAGAGAGAGAGAGAGAGAAACAATGAACTGGGGAGCCAGGGAGTCAAGGCGCTCCTTGACTCCTCGCCAGTACGCGGCCGCACTTCACAACGCTAGTCGGGCGGTACTTACGATTTCGCAGCTCTGGCTCGTACAGGGCTGCTACCTCGTTCGCTCGTTCTCACTCGCCTCCTCGTGAACACGCCGATTTTTCGCTTTCACTCGCGCACGCGTCCGTCGTCGCCGACGGCTCAAGAGAATCTCTCGAGCTTCCCAAATGGCCGCCGCTCCCGCACGCCACGGCCTAACTCTCTCCCTCGCCGCGAAGGCTCGCGAAGGCGCGCGGGTACACGACAGTACCTCGCGTCACACCCTCCTCCCAGACGCCGTTAAGCTATGACTTTACGGCCTCTGCTATGGGGGAGAGGTAAATGAATTCTACACGAACTCCATCGTTGTTTCGTAAATCAAGGGCACGAAGCCTTTATTTTGTCCCTTAATTTACAAAAGGGGGGTGAGGAAGGATCCAGCACGGGCAGCCTACTGGTACCTCCTCTTGCTGAGGTACCACCCGTGCTGGTCCTTCTTTGGACACTGGTTCGCGTGGCGCACGCCTGGCTCCGCGCACACCAGAACAGAAGAAACGGCCCGGGTACTGCTCGAAGAGCTCCCGGCGCCGCTTCTCCTTGGCATCCGCGTCGACGCGGGCCTAGAGGTTGGCCAGGCGCCTCCGCTCCTCCGCCTCCTCCTTCTTCCTCTCGGCTGCCCGTTCGCGGTTCGCCTCCATGGCGGCGCTCTCACGGTCTTCCTCCGCCTTCTTCTTGTGGTGGGCTTGGTACACCTCGTCGTAGGCTCGACGAGATGCGGCCAGGCCCGCCTGCTGGGCGCGTATTTCCACGAGGCTGAGGGAGGCGCGCGCCATCTCTGCCAGCTTCCCCTCAGCCCCCTCCCTACAGCGCAGGAGCGCCCGGTGGGCCTCCTCCAGCTGTCCGACGGCCCACCTATAGTCGTCGGTGGAGGAGCGGAGCCAACTCTACAACTCCTCCAGCCTCTCTGTGGCGGAAAGGGGCCGCTGTTGAAGGGGGCGCCGTTCTCGGCGCCTCCTTGCTGGGATGATTGGGAACGGAGCTCCTCTTCGTCCCCCTCCTCGGCGACGCTCACCGTCGTCGAGGCCACGGCCCCTGGCTCGGGGACGTGGGGTCGCCGTAGGGAGCGGGTGGCCTCCTGGCCACTCGCTTCGGCGTCTTCGCGGGCGGCATTGCTGTCGCTCGCTGTCACGCAGGGGGCCTCCTGGTCCCCTGCTAGATGGGAGGCGGCTTCGCCGCACGCCTCCGTCTTGCGGGCGACCTCCTGGTCGCTCGCCCCCGGTTCTGACCGGCTTGACGGGGATTGGGGCCCTTCCCCAATCGCCTCCATCGCCTTGGGGGTCCCCTCCAGGGTGCCCCCTGTCGGGAACTCCGCTGATTGCTCCTCAGCGTCCTCGCTGAGAAGACGGGCAGTCCCCTCTTCCATCTCGTACGGGTCTATCTAGGAAAGGGACAGAAAGAAGAAAAGGGTTTTGAGGAATGGCTATCAGAGTTGATTCTCTCCTATAAACCGTGTTTTCCGTCGCGTCTTACGTTTTGGCCGCGCTGGCCTTATTTTTAGAACCGGGTGGACGACCCGATCCTCGCTTTCCCGTCACGCTTCTCGCTTGCGTGACGGTGTAGGACGCTTTACGAGGGCGTCCGCGTTTACGCTTAACAGGTTTTTCCTCAGGCTGGGCGCTCCCAGCCTGGGACGCTTGTCCGCTGGCACCGCTCTTCTTCTCATCAGCCTCTGCTGATGGAGTCGTGGGCGCATCCACACGACTCCCGCCTTCCCCCGGAGGTCGGGCGCTCGTCTCGACGTCTTCTTCTTCAGCAGGAACGTCTGCGCCGGGGATGTATGTCTTCATTTGTTCGGAGTGGATCGGACGCACTGTCCGTCCACTTTGGTCACGCTACGCGTAAGTGTTGCTGCCCAAGATTTCCGTAACTTCGTACGGCCCTGCAAACTTTGGAGCTAGCTTCCCCGCTACTCCTTTTGCCGCATTGGAAAGGACTTTGTTCCTTTTCCAAACGAAGTCTCCGACTTTAAAACTTGCTTCTCGTCGGCCCGCGTTGTAGTAACGCGCCTGCCGATCTCGTTCCCTGTCGGAACTCTCCAGCTTCCAAGCCTCGTCGTCCTCCCCCAGGATTCCTTGCATAAGTTGGTCGGGGTTATAGTAGAACAGTCTACTTCCGACCCACTTCATCTTCGGCTCGGTGAGTGGTTCCTCTTTCGCTTTCTTCAATTGTTGGAGGTACCACTCATCCTGGGAATTCTCTGTCCATGAGACACCTGCCACCGGTGTCTCCTCGCCCTCCTCCTCGTACATTCGAGAAAGGGCATCTGGGACATTGTTGAGCGCGCCTTTCCTGTGCTCAACAGTGAATTGGTGGCCTTGCAGCTCCAAGGCCCACCGCGCTAATCGCCCTGTTGGACCAATCAGTGCGCGCAGCCAACGCTCCGGATTCCGGATTCTGGAGGAGCATTAAATTTTAGGTCTGGAAATATGTACAATATCCACGTCATGGCTCGAAATGATCTACATAGGACACTTGGGGGTTATTAATTTCAAAAGCAAAATAATCTAACCGTTTTACATGAACAGTTTTTATTGCAATAATTTTTTGCAAGGGTTACGAGTTTCTACGCATGATTCATAGCATTTTCAGGATCGTTACTTGTACCTTAGAAGATTTTGCTCACTATTCTTTTTAGGAATCAGTTCATTTATAATTGTTAATTAACAATTGTTTACTCCTATTTACTTTTCTGTTTTCAAGAGTTAAGTGAAGTTCTCTTACTTCGAAATTCAGATAATTGTATTAATTTTCAATAATTGTACTTTTAATCGTAGTGAAAAATGGCACATCTTACTGAACGAGAAAGAATATCTTTGTTGATGATGCGAGGGTGGGGTGATCAAGAGAGAGGTTACAAACAGGTACAGCGTTTATTCAATGAAACATTCAGAGTTGAAGAAAACAACCCTATTTCAAACAGTACCGTAATTCGTACAATTAGACGTTTTGAAGAGACAGGTGGTATTAAAGATCGTCCTAAATCAGGTAGATCCAAATCATCGTCTAATGATGAAAAGAGCTTAGACGTATTACAATCATTTATTGAGGACCCCCATTGCAGCATCAGACGTTGTGCACAACAGCATGAAATGGGAGCTGCATCTGTGCACATAATTTTGAAACTCAACAAATGGCATCCTTTCAAATTAAAGTTGGTACAGGAATTATCTGAAGATGATTTTGATAGAAGGGTAGAGTTTTGTGATGTAATGATGCAAATGATATCTGATGATCCCTTGCTCCTCAATAACATTGTTGTCTCTGATGAAGCCACGTTTGAGTTAAGCGGAACAGTGAACAGACATAATTGTCGATACTGGAGTAACATCAATCCACATTGGATGAGAGCGGACCACACGCAACATCCTAAAAAAGTAAATGTTTGGGCTGGCATATTTAATGGAAGAGTACTTGGCCCTTTCTTTATTGAAGGTAATTTAAATGCTGCAATGTATGAAAACATGCTTCGAGACCAAATTATACCTGCTATACGGAATTTAACGGGTGGAAATCTGGACGAAATTTACTTCCAACAGGATGGTGCTCCTGCACACTACGGTATTCATGTTCGCCGATATTTAGATGCAACATTTCATGATAGATGGATTGAGCGGAGAGGTACAATTGAATGGCCACCTCGGTCCCCAGACCTAACGCCTCTTGATTACTTCCTTTGGGGATACTTGAAGGATAAAGTTTATGTTATAAAACCACGTGACTTGGATGAATTACGCCAAAGAATCACTGATGAAATAGACTTGATACCTCAGCAAATCTTGCGAAATGTTGTTGCAGCCTTTTACAATCGGTTAGCACATTGCCAAACTGTTAATGGGCAACAATTTGAACAGTTGTTGTAAAAAGTTCCTGTCAACGACATTTTAAAAAAATTCAGTTTGGGCGAATAGTCCACTGTCTTGATTTAGTTAGCTGGGCCGCCGATAGTCATGCCTTAGCTGACTGGGCCGCTAGTGTTCTTGTCTTAGTAGGCTGGGCCGCCGATGGTCTTGCCTTATTTGGCTGGATCACCCATGATGTTACCTTAATTAGTTGTACCTCCCGTGCCTGAGCAATAAGGCTCATTTTGATTAGACATTTTTTTATTTATCATTTTCTCCCCCGAGGTATGTAGTTGTTGGGCCTAAGGCTTATTTTGATTAGACATTTTTTTATTTATCATTTTCTCCCCCGAGGTATGTAGTTGTTGGGCCTAAGGCTTATTTTGATTAGACATTTTTTTATTTATCATTTTCCCCCCCGAGGTATGTAGTTGTTGGGCCTAAGGCTTATTTTGATTAGACATTTTTTTATTTATCATTTTCTCGCCCGAGTTATGTGGTTGTCTGGCCTAAGGCTTATTTTACGCCAGTGTCAATTACACCTTCTACAATCCTAATGCAGAATTTAGCGCTGGTGCAAAATGGAGAATTACAACTAGGAGGCTTAATTTGGAAAACTAAAGTTAACCTTCAAATGACCTTGAAAATCAAAGGCAATGTCAATTTAACGCCACCATAAAGTTTGTCTTGCAAAATCAAATTACTTTAGTATTGGTCAGATACGCTCAAAGTTCTTAATAATCGGGATTTCTTGGCTTTCTGCTACTAAATAATCATTTAACCACTAAATGACCTCTGTAGGTCATTTTGAGCCATAACGTGGGTACATATCCAGATGTAAAATATTGTGCTCTTTCAGAATCTGAAATAAAAAAATAGGGGTCCCTATTTAAAAAACTGAAGATGACCTTTAAATGACCTTGAAAATGATAACCAATAACAAATCCAAGGTCATCATTTAGTTCAACCTTCAAAACTTAACAACTTTTGTATTTAACATTTTTTTCCAAAATGCTTACTTTATGTTATAAGTGGGGGGCCCGGAACATTTCGAACACCCTGTATAATCTAAAAATATAGCTCGCTTAAAAATGACAGTTTTACAATTGCTTGTAGGTTTAAAAGTATCTTTTCGTATATTTTTATGGTTTCATTCAATTTTATTCCTTTTAAAAACAGTAATTAGCATCAAAGGGTACCCCCCGTTAGTATAGTCGAATTGCCCCCCTCCCGGGATCGGGAAACTAAGTTTATAGGCATATTCTAGATGTAAAAAGAATACGTTTGCCGCCAACCAGAGCTTCCTAGACCCCCCCAAAGTCTCTATATAGCCAAAAACGATTTTTTTTGTAAATATTTTTTTTCTCCTCGTGTATAAGCTCTCGGAATCTGAAAAAATTCACAAGTATACTTCATAATAAGACAAACTTACCTGAATTTTTCCAAGTCATAATATTGAGTACGCCCTCCTTAAAAAAATTTGGAAATTATTCAACCTGTATTATCTCCCCTTCCTTTGGGACCTGCAGTAATTTTTTTTTTTTAAATAACGTATTTTTTTACGAGAAATAAGACGGTATGAATGAAAATCCGGATATCAAGCGGGGTCCCTGCTAAAAATTAAAAAAACCGTGTTTTTTCACGTTTTTTGGCTGTAACTCTTTGCAGAAGATACCTACAGTAAATCTGTTCAATCCACTGGATTCTGCGTAAAAAAATACACGGAAAACATGTATGATAACGTCCATATTGATGCGGGGCCATCCTTTATTTTTTGATTTTTTTAAGGATAACCCCGCACTACTGTAATTTTTAAATTTCAATTACCCAATTTTTTTTTATACACTGACTGCTAAAGAAGTACGTAGGTTTTTTCCGATATATTAATTTTTAGTCTCAGTGGCGCACTGCTAAAGTGAAAACGGAAAAATTTGTTTGAAAAATCATCAGATAATTGTTAATAACAAACGAATTAAGTAATTTAGTAAAAAAATCCTACGTACTTCTATAAACAATATTTTTGATATATCTTATTTTTTTCAAGATATGTTCAAAATTCAAGTAAATCGGTTGAAAATTTTCTGAGATATTTGTCCGGACAACTTAAAAAACAGTTTTAAGATATAAACGAAGTTTAAGTTTTGAGCAGTAGAAAATGATGAATAATTTAATAATTTAATAATTTAAACAAAAAGGAGGACGCCCGCCCCCCCCCCCCCCACTCACGTTACGGTCTTGCCTGAAGTTCAGTTTTGCACATGATGGAGGCAATGGACTTGCAAATCGGACCGAACAGCTACGTAATGTTTCTGGTAATCGACAAAGATCGTATAATACATGCTGAGATATCGCTATATAAACGAGTAAAAGAGGCTCGGATCGCTTCAAAAACAAGTAAAAAAGAAAAAAAAGACCAGGACGATAACCTGGAAGGCCAATTGTATGGTGCAAGCATTGCTGATGAAAGGTATTAAATTATTCATCATTTTCTACTGCTCAAAACTTAAACTTCGTTTATATCTCAAAACTGTTTTTTAAGTTGTCCGGACAAATATCTCAGAAAATTTTCAACCGATTTACTTGAATTTTGAACATATCTTGAAAAAAATAAGATATATCAAAAATATTGTTTATAGAAGTACGTAGGATTTTTTTACTAAATTACTTAATTCGTTTGTTATTAACAATTATCTGATGATTTTTCAAACAAATTTTTCCGTTTTCACTTTAGCAGTGCGCCACTGAGACTAAAAATTAATATATCGGAAAAAACCTACGTACTTCTTTAGCAGTCAGTGTATAAAAAAAATTGGGTAATTGAAATTTAAAAATTACAGTAGTGCGGGGTTATCCTTAAAAAAATCAAAAAATAAAGGATGGCCCCGCATCAATATGGACGTTATCATACATGTTTTCCGTGTATTTTTTTACGCAGAATCCAGTGGATTGAACAGATTTACTGTAGGTATCTTCTGCAAAGAGTTACAGCCAAAAAACGTGAAAAAACACGGTTTTTTTAATTTTTAGCAGGGACCCCGCTTGATATCCGGATTTTCATTCATACCGTCTTATTTCTCGTAAAAAAATACGTTATTTAAAAAAAAAAAAATTACTGCAGGTCCCAAAGGAAGGGGAGATAATACAGGTTGAATAATTTCCAAATTTTTTTAAGGAGGGCGTACTCAATATTATGACTTGGAAAAATTCAGGTAAGTTTGTCTTATTATGAAGTATACTTGTGAATTTTTTCAGATTCCGAGAGCTTATACACGAGGAGAAAAAAAATATTTACAAAAAAAATCGTTTTTGGCTATATAGAGACTTTGGGGGGGTCTAGGAAGCTCTGGTTGGCGGCAAACGTATTCTTTTTACATCTAGAATATGCCTATAAACTTAGTTTCCCGATCCCGGGAGGGGGGCAATTCGACTATACTAACGGGGGGTACCCTTTATCTGTGCACGTGCATCCGTAGGGTGTGTTGTATGAGGATTTGAGTGAAACAAAATGGAAGACTATCGTGGGACATTTATTAATATGTAAGTTTGAACTTCATGTCAAACTTATTCACAGGACTCTGACGGTCCTGCGACTCACAGTAGCATCGATTCAAGTCAAAAGACAAAGGGAGAGAGGAAATCATTTGCTCATGATTAGGAATATTGTTAAGGATTAATTTAACTTCAATATTGACAATTGTATAGTTTCAGGTATGTAAATATAAATGAAAATATTTCTATTGCGTTATAATATCTTGTAAATATTGTTTTGTTAATACAGTTTGTTTACGGCACCTATATTTGTCTTGGTTATGTAACCTACAATCTTATATTACTCAATATAAGTAAAAAATCCCAGCTTTACAAATATTATTGATGAAGCTTAAAAAAATTGATTTTAAGTTTAAAAGAATTTTTTAATTTTAAAATTAATACTTTTTTGTCTATTTTTTTTTATATTAATAGTATTTATACAAATAAGTTGTATGTTCAGAATAGAGAAGAATAGGTACGAGCAGCTGTCTGAAGAAATAGGATACATTTTTGCAACTCCTGAAAGATCAGCTGAGGCAGCGAAATTTTGCTTCTATCATCCTTATGTGATTGCAAAGTCAGTAGGAATTTTATATCATAAATATGTCAATATAAGAAGAAAATTGATAAAATATAAAATTATTGATATTGAAGAAATTGTATCAGAGGGTACGTACGTAAATTAGTATATTTAACTTTTTAATTCTTATAAATGAGGAATTAAATCCAAAATGTCAAACGTAATATTAAAATTTCTATTATTTATTCTGTAAATTTCCAATTAATTAATGTGAAATATTTTTTTGGTTTATAGTTATACTATTTAGTTTTTTATAGTTACAAAAAAAATATCTTTTTATTTTTTATACCATTTAGATAATCCGGTACTGGAGCACGAAGAGAATTTTCGCTGATTAAGGCAGAATACGATACCGGAAGATGATGTGAAGAACAAGTGGACAAATACATTTATGCATAGAGATGCTTGTGTAGATGTTAAAATTTATTTTGCATTTTATGCATGCTTAAGGTCAACAATTGGCCATCTTTTGGTACATTTGTTTTCTATTTTGATAAATAATTTTTTCTTTATTTTAATGATTTACAATTTTGTTATTTATCCACAGTTGTCAATAGATTACGACAAAAGTTATCTAGCAGCAAGCAAAAAGTTCATAGAAATTTGGAGCAATGTTACTTCAGCAATTTTACTTTATGCAAAAGAAAAAAGTAAGCTCCCATGAATCTAGGCTTATTGATTTAGGTATCCTATAGACGTAATTTGATTTTTGAATAATTCATAATAGATAAGTTGTAACTTGAATACTTAATAATCTATGAAACATATTTGCAGGTAAAATGGAAGTTTCAGCTTTGTTTACCTTTTCTTTTGAGGATCATTATCCGAAAAAGAAAAAATTATGAAATAACATTTGGAAATTCATTTATTTTTAATGGAAAGGTAATGCCGTATATACCTTAATATATACGACTGGATCGCTGAAGGCGGAGTGTGTGAGTGCGAGCGGGATATGGGCATGAAGAGCCTTAGGATTTCAGGCTCCGCTGCTGGACGTCCGGAGGATCCTGAGGCGTGAGGCCAACTAGGGCGGTCGGTTGTGGCTCATCCCAGCTGAGTTCCTTAGTCTCCAAGTCGAGGGTGAGCTGGCACCTGGAGTATGAACTCCCCGGTTGAGGGTGGCAACTAAATTACTGACGGAGCGGAAAACTCTTAGGCTGCGTGAGTACCGAAGTACCGTCCTGCGCCTTTATGCAAGAGCACGAGGGCACTGTCGTCGTCAGATCAGCGAGCCTTCAGTCGGGAGCTTGCGCGGGACTCTCTCTCTCTCTCTCTTTCTCTCTCTCTCTCTCTCACGTTACCGTCAAGTTGACATCGCGTAGTCTTGTCGCGATTTCTTTCGAGTTCCGATTTTGAAAATTTATATCGGTAAATTCATGGTACTGGCCTAACAGTGGCAGTGATTTTATATCGTTATTTTTGTGTGTGTGTGCCTGGAGGGATCTTGCTGTGAGCCAGCCACGACGGGGATAAAGGAGGAAATTTTGGGGAAGTTGCGGCAATACCCTGGGTCGTGCCCAGAAATAATTGTTTCATATGTTATTTGTTCGGTGACCTCATGACTCTAACCGATGGAGCAGTCAAGCTGAGTTTTCAACCAGGTTTTATTAAAGCATTTTTATTCTGTTACTTTCTCACTCATCAATGTTCATCATTTATATTTTTCCCGTACCGTACTCATGAATTTTAACAAGTCTCCGTAAAGCTATCCGACCGCTGAAGTAACGTCGGTGCTAACGTCTTAATAATATTCTTATATTAAATGGTTATCTGTTTTGGGTCGCGTGCGACTGAAGGATTGTAATGTCGTGGTTTTGTAACGGGCTTAGTTAATTATTTTGAAGCGGGCAATAGCAAGACACAACATTATAATATACATATAATATATAATTTACAGTCTCTAGAAGAATTACATAATTTTAAACAACAAAGAAAATCGCTTAGTGCAGATAAAAGTAGTAAACTTGGTGTTTTTGTTGCTGTGATAGGCGATTTAAGTAATGATGACAGGGATCATAAAGCGTCCAATGTAGAAACGTTCGTCGTCATTAATGACTTTAATTTTAACATCCAATCCAACAGTATTCTCGAAACGGTTGACTACGCTACAAATCTTTTTTTGCTTTAAACGAGCCATTTTCTTGCGAATGTAAGTACGTATGAACATTTTGTCAGTCTTACAATAATGAAAATGATGTTGCTCGAGTAAAGCCCTATCTTGCCGTCGATAAATTATTATCTGAATTAAAAAAAAATAATTAAATAAGATCGCCAAACTGAGACAAAATTTTATTTTCAAATTGAAGCGTGACGTCCAATTTAATGGCACGCCGACAGAGTAACGGGAAGGTCGACTCTCTCTATACCGGTTGCATATGTCTTAGCAAAAGCTAATGGGCAATGCCGAGAGAAGAATGTTTTCTTGAGGATGAATTAGGAGATTTAGCTCGCGTTCGCATAGGGCTGGATTGGAGGGATTTTAGTCTCGGAAGTACAGAGAGTCTAGGCATTAACTTGTACTTCTTTGACTAAATTGAGGAGAGAATTGATGGGAATTGCTTTTAAAGCTTAAGGTACGAACCTAGAAAAAATTTAGATATGCAATGCTAGTTCTGTACAGAAGGCTGTGTAAAAATTTCGTTTGGAGGAAATAAGAAAAGAATAGAAACAGAGAAATTTTGTTAAACAATAAGTTTTTGTTATTTAAGTTTTCCTAGGAACTTGTAGAGAGAGACAGCGAGAGGCAGAGGGAGACAGAGAGAGAGAGACAGAGAGAGACTGGATCTGACGACCTGGCGAGCCTAACAGACCGGTGGTGAATGGATGGAGTTTGAAGAATAAGGCCAGACCGGAGTCACTGGAAAACTTGAAAACTGGAGAAACTTGGTGGCTGAAGTAGACCAGTGGACTGGATTCTGCAGTGCGTGCGGTCCTTTTTTAGGTCCAAGGTTCAAACAGTCTCACTATGGCGCCGGGTCAAATGCCAGTGCTGATTGGCTGAGACGCGCGAAAATTCGGCGGAGTGGGTGTCGGAAAAACGGAGAGGGGGTAGCTGTTACATAAAAAGATATGATAATAAAATTCCATGCTAACGCAACGAAAATTTGAAGTTATAGCTATAATATTAGGGTAGTAACTATAAATCCAAAAAATATAAAACCTCAAACGATAATTAACGTATTACACTAACACGTACTTGCTTACAAAAGTATATGAAGAAGCAAGTCTAAGTGAGGTCCATCTAATATATTTTTATACTTATTTAATGCCCAGAAATTCAAAACCCGACACGCTAGGTATTGCACATTTTTAATGTTAATAAATAATCAACTTAATCTCTTTTAAGCACTTATTTAAAAACTATAAATCCAGAATCTATACTGATATCACTGACAGCTGGCTTCGCTGGATAACAAGTGTCGAGTCCAGGGCCAAGACTCAAAACGAGTGATGTTGCCTCAGCTCCTGCTTGCAATCAAGCGAGCACTCTTCAGCAGACTCCTCCCTCCACCTTTGCCTCCAAAGAGTTGCCACAAATACTATTAATAGGACTCATACATTTTTAGTCCATTCGAGACACCAAATTATTCACTCCACCAGGGTACAAGGGCTCGAAAGCAGTCTAAGTCTTCTCACAATACCCAAACACACTTTTCCTTTAATCTTCCTCCAGATACCTCTTGCACTCCTCTCGAACAACTGTAGATCACTCTCCAACACATAGATAGATATAAAATATCCACTCTTTCACGCTTCCTATGGATTGTGAGACCTTGACGAAGGTGGAAGGACTTGAGTCTCGTCAGAATCCGCGTAAAAAGAGCTCTTTATGCGGATGAGGAGACTGTATGGTGTATGTTTGTAGGGAGACGCCCAGAGACAGTGCCTGCAGGACGTTTCCCCGGGACAAGGGGTACTTGGTCCCTGTTCGCAGGGCGGAGCATGTGACTGAGGTTGACGAGGCGACTAAGGAACAACCCTCGTGGTGGTCGGGTGGGGCCCCACGATACACATCACATGCACTCACACGTATACGACGGGGTGATCTTGGCTGCACGGGGATAGGTTGCCACCGATCTAGAAGCGGAGGCATCTTGGCGCGGCGCTGAGGGTACAGGGGAAAAAACTAGGTTCGAAACGGCTAGGACGCCAGACAGGACAGGAGCCCAGGTTACGGTGTAGCTGACCGGATCGGTTGCCCTATCATCTGGCGAATAATTCCCTTCGGCCTAGTAGTGCCGGGTGGCACCTGGGCAGGGCCCTGCTGGAGCAGGGGGGGGGGCTCCTCCAAAGCCACAGCGCTGTTGGGGCGAGGATGCCGAAGGGTGCGGAGGGCGGTTCAATTTCAAACTTGTTTCTGAAATTTTAAGGACACATTCTTGAATAGTTTAGGAAGACATTTATACAAAAAAATTGATTTTTTGAAGCCTCTAAAGCAGCCTATCCCTCAACTCCGTGAGAGAACAGTATGAAATGGTACATTTACCCTTTATACCGAAACGCGGTATATTTATGCGATTCATACGTAGGCGGTATTTGATAGTAGCCGCTGAAAAATCCGTCCTAGAAAAGTATTGTGCACTTTCGTGCTATGGCATAATTTCGTCGATAAAGGGAGGATATTCATTTTTTGAAGGTATGATTCAATTGACGAAAAGCGCAACATCCCCATTCCTAGTAATCACTCCTCTAACAAGGTTACAGTACTCGCTATTTTATCGTTCCATTACGCTTTCATTCAACATTCTTTTAATTTCCCAATCAACAGCCGGCTGATGACGTAAAATTACCGGGTATGAGCTTTTGATAAACGGTTTTCCAACATTCTATTTTACCTCGTGTTGATAATCACGCAATTGATATCACTGTCACGACCAAGTTTAACGGAAGTATTTCTTGAAATCCAGAAATATTTCTGTTTCGAATAAAATCCGTTCACAACGCGTGTATATCTACATATGCTTGCGTTCGCGTGATCCCGACTATCTGCGAGTCAGTGCGCTCCCGAGCGTCCCCTCTTCGGGTGGTCCCTCTCCTAACGCCGACCCACAACGAGCGCTTCCTACCACCGAGCAAGAGCGCGCTTGATTGTAATTCTATAGTTTACTCGACGGACTTAGCCTGCCTCTTGAGCAAAGGGCTATCGAGCGTCATGGGCGCATATGTTACTTTATGAATATTTATTCAAAAATTATTATAAACTTTTTTTCTATTAACATTTAACATAATATTATTTTTTCATTAAGTTTGTAACCTCTTTACAAATAGAATAGTATATTTTAATAATAAATTTTCATAAAATTTCATAGTGAAAAACTCGACAAACATCAAAATCAGAAAATTGGATTAAATAATTTCAACCGTAAAATTGTTATAACTTTCTTCCTACAAATATTTAGTACAATATTCTATTTCTAATAAATTAATAGTCCCTTCACGAATAATATAACATATTTTAATAATAGGTTCTTGCAAAATTTCATATAAAAAAGGGCGAAAAATACGCAAAACAAGAATGTCGAATTAATTATTTTCGAGTTTGAAATTGTTATAACTCTCCTTCTATGAATATTCAACACAGTTTTCTTTTTGCAATAGATTTGTAATCTTTTTACGAATATTATAGTATATTTTAATAATAATTTCCTATAAAATTTCTTATAAAAAAAGGCGCAACAAACAAAAAATCCGAAAACTCAGAAAATCAAAATAACAATTTTCACATATAAATTCGTTATAACTTTTTTCCTATAAACATTTGACACATTTTTACTATTGCAACGAGTTTGTTGTCTCCTCACAAAGATTGTGATATATTTTAATAGTGGAAATTTATAAAATTTCAAGTCGAAAAAGGTGAAAAATACAAAAATTGATAAAATCAAATTAATTATTTTTAAACTTAAAATTGTTGTAACTTCTTCTCTATAAATATTTAACATAATTTTCTTTCTGAATCAAGTTTGTAATCTGTTTGTCAATATTGTGATATATTTTAATAATAATTTTTCATAAAATTTCATATCTCACCATCTCCACTAGGTGATTTGTTACTAATTTTAGTGCAAATATATTATCTGAGTCACTAGTTGGATTATTTACTCCCCTAGTAACTTCATTATATATAATCGGTGTTGCGTATGTTATTCTGCGCCATTAAGTTGTTTAAGTTTTTTTCTAACCTATGCGTCCACGTGTTCAACTCATAACAGGTGTTTAATGATTTTACTTATTGTTGTAGAAGCAAATGTGTGTTCACATGGTGACATTTGCAGCAATATTTAGTTTAAAAGTTATAACCACGTTTAGTTTAAAGTAATAAGTAGATAGGCAACGACTTTTTATTCTAAATTTCCTGGAGTTATCCAATAAAGTTTTATTATACTCTGTTTGTTTACTAATCAAGTACACACATTTTGATTAATCATGTGTTCAACTGGAGCTGATAATATTTACTCTAGCTTATCTAATGATGACTCCCTTAATGACACATTTGTATCACCCACAAACGTTGCTGACAGTTCGAGATACATAACCATGAGGAAAAAGACATGTATTACTACTGGTTCTGAGGAAGTAAACATTGTTCGAGATCTTACATCAAGTTTCACTGATAAACAACCTAGTAATTCACCTGTGTTAGAAGAATATCTTAGGAGTATGCAGTCAAAAATTACAAATAATTTAACTGAAGTTTTAAAATCATCTATACAAGAAGGACTCCAAGAAATGAAGGTGGGATTACTCCATACTATTAAAAATGATATTTCTACGCATCGAAACTGATTGATGTTAATGCTTCTCGAATTCTCGAATTGAAAAAGGATATTCAGGTTATTAACACAACGATTGTTAATATGTCTAACTTAATTTCGCATAATTCATCTACTGTAACTATCAATAATACTGCAAATCAGAGCAATATGTCAGATGTCACGTTTGAAGTACAGGACCGTTTGAAAAGAGCACTTAATCTTATTTTATATAATGTTAGAGCTAGTCTTGAAGTATGTGACTTAGATATTATCAAATATATTTTAAGTAAGATTGCTAATATTAACTTAGATAATATCAGTGTGCGTAGGTGTTCGCGATTTATAATTTAAACGCGCGCGCTCCGCTTGACTCATTACGAGGGCAATGAGCACCGGCAATGGGCAATGGCACCTCCTGGGCGCTGGGCCCTGTCGACGAGCGCTTGTCGTAGCGCTTGTGTCGGCACTAACCTCACCTCTCCCTCTCTTCTCGACCGAACGACGTACCGATCACATCGCAAGACCGCTCGATCCAGCTTTTTTTCCGGCTCATCGCTTTTTGTTCTTACTCACCGCTTTTTGCTGTTCCTGCTCAACCCTGCTTATCAACGCTCATCTACTACAGGCTACGACGCTCGTCAGGATTACTCTCCAGCATCAATCAGTCAAGTACTCCGCTCAGTCACAGCTCGTGCCACGTGGTACTTTAAGGTTACCTCAGGTACAAGCGGATACGCTTGAGAGCTTTGTCATTATATTCTCAAATAAACGCTTATTCAATTAATTCAATGTGTACCGGCTCAGTGTAATTTCCTATGATCCAATTTCCATCCATGCAATTTTTCAAACATTTGGTCCTTCCAGCCGGATCGGAAATATGCACTGAGCACATGTGTGCGAACCGAATTTAATTGAAGTGGTTAACTCAGATCATTGCGCCCGCTCGTCGCGGCTTTGATCAACGCTCCCGCTCCTCGTTGCGTTACTCATCTCTGCCACTCATCGCTGCTTTGCTCGTCGCTGCGTCGCTCATCGCTGCTTCGCTCGTCGCTGAATTTGCCAACTCATCCCATTCAAAATGGCCGACCAAGTTAAGGATACACTCAAGACCTCAGACACCAAGAAGGTTAAGTCAGCGACCCACTCAACTAACAGTTCACGCTCCGCGTCACCAATTCAGCCAGAGATTTTTCTCAGCGTGGACGAAGAAAAGCAGTCTACGTCAACTCACCCAGCACCAACACTGGCAAATCAAACGAGATCGCTGTCTTCAATTACTCGCTCGCACGTGCCTCCTTGTGAACTAAATGTACGCTGTGACGCTGAATCGTTGCGAGTCACAGAGCTTGCGGATATTGAAGAGCTTCTGAAAGGAAATGAAGGGCTTTCTTATGCCGTGATAGAAGAATGCCTCAACCAAGTAGACAGTGTGGACACCAGCCGTAGCGGATATGCCTTATTTCCGCGACAATCTCTACTCACGTTTGATTTTGCTCACCAACAAGCTCAGGCGAGATTTAAAGCAGCTCCTCGCTAAACTGCCATTTCAGGAGTGAATAGCCATGCAATTGCCAACGCAAAGCTCAGAGAAGGATTCTCAAAATTAAGGATGTCCGAGCAAGCTGGTGATATGATGATGGTGCGCATCGCATCAAGGAGGCCTGGGAAAATTCCATCAGCACGACTCGAGATTTCCCTTCTTCAAAGCAGCTCGAAACATTCCTCAAGACAAGAGCTCGCACTCTCGAGACATTGGAGCGAGATGCTACCAAGAAGAAGACCCAGGCTCCCGCACGGACCGCTCCTACAAGACGATCAGCTTACCAGTCTATATCATCACAGCCCGTGACCTCCAAGACTGCAACTTACAACCAGGGTAACACTGCGCATGACTGTGACTATTGTGGTCACGATCATTTCATTGTCTCCTGTCCGCATTATTGTGGCTTGACGCTGGACGTGCGACGTGAGATTGTCGAGGACAAGAAACTCTGCTTCAATTGTCTAGGACGCCATCGAGTACGTGTTTGTCGCTGTAACGCTCGTTGTAATCTGTGCAATCAACAGCAACACACCATGCTACACACCCCTAAGACATTTCAACCCAAGCAGCCAGCTCAGGATGATTCAACGCTCACACCGTCAACCTCATCCAACTCGCATTGAGGAGTTGCTGCAGACGTCTACTCATCTGTCAGCTCCACAGGTTTACCTCGCTCGACAGTCTGCTCATCGCTCAGCGTTGATCAAGAGTCACCTCACGTCGCCCCAAATATGTCAACTCTCCTAGGCACGGCTTTAGCTCATGTCAAGACTCAAGTACACGCTCATACGATTCGTATGCTCATCGACTCAGGATCCGAGTTTAGTGACAGCTCAACTTGCCACGCCAGGCGTCGTCGATTGTCATCAATGGCATTGGTAGTGCAAGGGCAACTCACACACTTGGATCTGTAAGACTCACGCTATACTCAAGACACACACCCGAGGCAGTGACTATTGAGGCTCATATTCTTCAAGCGGTCTCTTCAATAGTGCCACCCAGCAAGATCACCATTCTCAATTGGCCGCACTTGCATAAATTGCAACTTGCTGATAAGCGATATTTTCTGCCTCGCCCAGTAGAGCTTATCATTGGAGCAGACTACTACGGACCTATCATCAACACTGGAATCATTAAAGCTCATCCAGGAGCTCCAATCGCTCAGTCATCAATGTTTGGCTGGCTGATACTGGGTCCAGCTAACGCATCATCTGTCAGCTCAGCCACAGTTCATCATGGTTCTACTCATCAGGATTATCTTCACGACTTGCTCAAACAATTCTGGATGCAAGAAGAGCTTCCTCGAGATGCTGAATCCCTTCTAAGTCCCGAGGAGAAAGAATGCGAAGCTTATTTCCGCTCAACGCACTCCAGAAATGCAACAGGAAGATACATTGTGCGCATCCCTCTCAAAGACTCACCAATCAAACTCGGCAACTCATGTGCCACCGCATCTAAGTGCCTGGCCAGAATGAACAAAAGAATTATTCAAAATGCTCAATTTGGACAACTCTACACGAAGTTCATAGGAATACCTCGAAATGGGACACATGAAACTGGTAGATTCAGCTTCAGGCTACTCAGTCAATTTCTCTCCGCATTATTTGCCGCATCATGGTGTCCTCAAACCAGACAGCGCCTCCACCAAACTTCATGTTGTATTCAACGGTTCAAGCACAACTTCATCTGGCAAGTCACTGAACGATCTCATGCACACGGGTGCAAATCTGCTCAACATCGTGGATGTACTCACGTGGATACGCCACTTCTGCCATCTTTTCGCTACGGATATCGTCAAGATGTATCGCCAAGTAAAGGTGCATCCTGATGACTGGGATCTGCAGAGAATCCTTTGGTTCAATGACACTCAACAGGAAGTGGCCTTCCAGCTCACCACTGTCACATATGGCACTAAGGCAGCTCCATTCCTCGCTACCAGAGCACTCCTTCAACTAGTGGACGATGAAGGACATAAATATCTACTCGCCATCCCGTCCTTGCAGAAAGGAAGATATGTTGATGACATATTTGAAGGAGCTGACACCACTCAACAACTCAAGGAGATACCTCATCTGAAGGCTCAGCGCTCACCTTAGACGACTGCGCAATCTCTCTTCTCGGAATGAAATGGCTCCCTCAAAAAGACTGCTTCACCTTCACTTCTAAGTTCAAGGCTCAGTCAGGACAGCTCACCAAAAGATCTATTCTCTCAGAAGTCGCTCAGATTTTTGATCCACTGGGTATAGTAGCACCAGTGATCATAAACGCCAAGATTCTGCTTCAGGAGCTTTGGCTTCTCAAGCTTGGCTGGGACGATCCACTTCCTGCCAAGGTTTGCTCAAAATGGCTCAGCATTAGAGGAGAACTCATACTACTGGCCAGTATCTCAATTCCTCGGTGGTTTGACACTTGGAGCTTCTCCACCATCGAATTGTACGGCTTCGCTGATGCTTCTCAAGACGCAATGGCAGCAGTGATTTATCTTGCCCTCAACTCACCGTCCTGAGGCTCGATGACGTTATTGATTTGCTCGAAAACCAAGGTAGCTCCACATAAACATCCACTAACCATCCCTCGGTTAGAACTCACAGCAGCGCTGCTACTGGCCAAGCTCATCAAGAAGACAAAGGAGTCTCTTCAGGTCAAAATCGACCATACTCATCTGTGGACGGACTCTCACGTAACACTCATGTGGATCAACTCACCTGCAAGGACCTGGAAGGACTATGTCAGAAACAGAGTTACCCAAATTCATGAATTATGTGCACTTAACACCACTTGGCGACATGTTCCTTGCACGGAAAATCCGGCAGATTGTGGCTCAAGAGGCATCACCACATTTCAACTCAAATCTCACCCACTTTGGTGGACTGGTCCAATTTAGATGCAGCTTGATCCAGTAACTTAATATCCAGTAAACAATAATTTAAACGCGCGCGCTCCGCTCAACTCATTACGAGGGCCGCCAGGGGGCAGCACCTCCAGGGCGCTGGGCCCTGCCGACAAGTGCTTGTCGCAGCGCTTGTGTCGGCACTAACCTCACCTCTTCCTCTCTTCTCAACCGAACGCCGTACCGATCACATCGCAAGCCCGCTCGATCAAACTTTTTTCCGGCTCATCGCTTTTTGTTCTTACTCATCGCTTTTTGCTGTTCCTGCTCAACCCTGCTTATCAACGCTAATGCTGTTCAGTACGTTAGGGGTATACCCAAGCTTGTTAAACACATAAAAGGTGACAAGACAGGTACTACTTCAGCAAATGATACATTTCAATAACTCGCATGAAATTATTTGTTACTACCAAAATGCACGTTCCATTGTAGGTAAATAGTCTTATTTAAGAACAAACTTTTACCAAATGGCTCTTCATCCAGCTGTTCTTATCTTAAATAAAACATGGTTAACTGTAAATATTCAATCAGGTGAATTGGGACTTCGCAACTTCCAAATCTTTAGATGTGATAGGGACATATCACATATGAATGTCTCTCGTGGAGGTGGTGTACTGATTGCAGTTGACAAGAGAGGTATTGCAACTCGCATTAAGGTAGAGTGTGAATTGGAATTACTAATTCTTCGACTACAATCTCCATCTAATAATATTATACTTGCTGCTATTTACTTTCCACCTAATTCACCTGTTCATCACTTTAAGGAATTTACCAGCATTATGGAAAATATCACTTCTACAAATGTGAACAAAGTAATATGTGTTGGTGATTTTAATCTTCCAAATGTTATATGATCCTCGTCACCGCTTAAATTTTGTTCAACAAAATACACATCGCCATCTGCTAGATCATCATGTGAAGACCTATGTCATGCTTATTCTGGACTTAATCTACAACAGTACTACCCACTGCATCCATCTAAGCATTATTCGTTGCACCTTCTCTTTGCACCAGTAAATATAATAAAGATTTTGAACTTTTATGAAGAACTTCTATCAACTGACACTCATCATTTACCGCTGTTTTTCTCCATTAATAGTGAAGTTAATTGTATCTCTACAACTAAATGTAGAAAGCATTTGTTTAAGAACTGTAATTACGATGATATGTTATCATGCCTACAGGATGCAAAATGGGATATGACCATGGATATTAATATGTTTATTCAGTTTTACAATAATATGCGTTTATGCATTGATAAATGTGTTCCTTTTTCAAATTGTTCGTATAGTTTGTATCTTGTTTGATTTGATAAAGAGCTTAATATGGCTATTGTAAATAAAAAACGATTTCGCTGTGCCTGGAAGTCGTTCGGTGATGAGAGGGTTTATATTGAGTTTCAGAGTCAAAGAGCCGTTTGATTGAGGTTGTCTAGGCAAAAATATAGGCAATACATAAGTAGTGTTCAAGTTAATTTAAAAAAAGACATTAAGTCTTTTTGGTCTTATGTCTAATCCTTACGCAAGGATAACTCATTACCATTGTACATTAAGTATAAAGATAAGTGCTCTAATGATCTCTCTGATGTAGTTAATCTTCTGGCTGAGTATTTTAAATCTTGTCATAATGAGATAGATATTGATACTGTTGCTCTCATAGAAATGCCAGTAGTGAATTTGTCTCTTGAACATCGTGTTGATATCCTTATCATCAGGAACATTGTTAACAATTTAAAAGATAATGTGTGTACAGTACCTGATGAAACACCTGCTTTCTTTCTCAAGAGATGTTGGCCTAGGATTGAACAGCATGTGATTTCTCTTTTTAATTTTATATTCTCAAGTGGTTCCATACCTTCTGTTTGGAAGAGGACATATATTACACCGGTATTTAAAGGGGGGTTAAAACATGATGCTGCAAGGTATAGGCCTATATCTACAATAAGTTGTATGGCTAACATTTTTTATTTATATCTTGCGCATTTACTGACAGTATCTTTATCATCTGTAATTAGTGAGCACCATCATGGCTTTATTTCTGGTAGGTCTACGTTGACTAACCTGCTAGTGTTTTATAATTTTGTTAGTAACGATCAAGAAGATGTTGTATATACTGATTTCTCCAAAGCATTTGATAATGTACATATTAATAGATTGTTGTCTAAACTGTGGAATTTAGGTGTACGTGGAGCTTTATTTATGGTCATTAAGGAATACTTAACTAATAGATTGCAATCAGTTAAAATCTGAATTTTTTAGTGTTTCATCAGGTGTTCCACAAGGCTCTCATTGGACCAATTCTACTTTGTATTTATATAAATGATCTTGTAGGTAAGATAAAATTTTCACGCATTTTATTATATGCAGATGATGTAAAGATATTCAGGGTAGTTCAGCCTTCGCTTGATGTACAGTTGCTGCAAAAAGATATTATATCTTTTGAGGAATGATCAGTTGAGAATGGGTTGCTTGTAGATACCAATAAATGCAAGGTATATAATTATTATAAGCGAAATAAAACTGTCGACTCAAGTTATTATTTTTTAAATTGTGTACTTGAAAATGTGGATAAAGTTAAGGATCTCGAAGTGTGGTTTGATAGAGCCTTGTCATTTGATTACTACTGTGATAGCATCGTATCTAAATCTTTTAATCTACTCGGTTTTATTAAATGTTCACTTAAAGATTTTAGTGATACATCTGCTATCTTGCACTTATACAAAACGTTAATAATACCAGTGATAGTTTATTGTTCGCCTTTATATTCTCCACAAAATGTAGTTATGCGCAAAAACCTTTCATTCAAAAAAGGTACACCAATGCATAAATTTAATCATGATTACTACTCAGTATCTGAAGAGTTTGAACTTGAAATTATTGAATCTCTGTTTAACTACTATGACGGATTATTAGCATTTAAAATTGTAGAAAGGTTGATTGATTGTGCTGAACTATCTAGGCTTTTTGAACTTGTAAGTGAATCCTCGTATAATATTAGAACTCAGAAGCAATTAGTTGACCACTGCAGTAGTACAAATCTTATTCACTTGTGATATAGTATTTCAAATCCCCGAACTATTCATTGACGGATCAACAGGCTTATTTCTATTTTACTCGAATTCGTTACACTAACCGCAACAAAACTCCCAAACCCTTATCTTACGCGGAATCCACAACTGTAAAAACTCACTAATGTTAAGGGCGCCAGGTGCTAGTGCACCGCCTTGGTCCGATTGTCCGGCTTGCTCAGACTCAAGGGTGGTTGTTGACGCACCGAGTCCGGGGATGTCCTCAGTGGCTGAGGCAAAACTCCGCTGCACTGCCTTTCCACTACCGCTGTCGCTGCTAGGGCTAACCGACGCCCCATGATCGCCGAAAAACAAGCTTCCAGAAACACGAACACTCAATGGGAAATTCGGGCAGAACCACTCAAATAATCACTCACTCGAATTCACGTAATTCCAATATATTTAACAATAGAGTATTACACGGATCACAGTGTATTGTGTCGCGTCCACGAACGGTTCGCGGGGTGCGCACGTACCGACCCGACCGACATTCCACCCCCGTTCCTCACCGAAATGACAACTCCAATAAAACTCCTAAAAATCTCCAACAAATACCACCGCTCTCCGACTTCCCTACTCTAATCTACAACCTACTCTCCTAAAAAACCTCCTAAAAATACTTCCACCCATTTCCTACTATTACTTCTACCTAAACTATTCCTAAAACCAAGAAACTACTAAATTAATCTACCAATTTGCGCACGAATCTAATTACTCCGAAAAGCATGGTTTCAGTACAAGTACTAATTCCAGAATGGCGGTTTTCTTTGAGATCCTCTGTCTCTCTCTCACACATCGACCATATATTCACGATCGGCGCCCAAGTTCGCGCGTCGATCGCGAACTCGCGACACGAGCGCCCTCCCGAACCTGAGGTCGCGCGGCGGTACTAGCGCCCTCGCGGAAGCGCGACATGTCGCCACGGCGGAGGCATAAGAGCCACGGCGACCACGAACCAAACGCGCCATCTCCCCAGGCTCTACGATGCGTAGGAGCGGAGATCGGTCATTTCTCTCTCGCTCCTATGGCCGCGCGCCTCGCCCTCTCTCTCTTGCACATAACGCGCCATCTCTCTCGTTCATCGCGCTCCCTCTCTCTCCCGCCGCGCGCGCTCTCTCTCTCTCTCTACCGCCGCGCGCGCTGTCTCTCTCTCGCCTAGCGGTCGCCCCTCCCTCGCACTTACTCAGTTTCCGCCGACCGAGCAACACATGCTCGACCGGCTCGCGCGTCTTCGCGACCCTCGCCGCGTGCAGTGTTGTGTGTGTTAGTGTAGTGTGTGTAAGTGTGTTCGCTGAGTGTCTGTATGTTAGTTTTCCTCGACGGCGTCCTCGTCTCCCGTCGTGGCAGTCGCTGGGTCGAGAGAATATGGCGGCCGCGCTCAGCTGAGCGGCCGTCTCTCGCCTCAGCTGCGTGCATTATCGCGGCACCGTCGGCCTGCCTCCCGCTGGAAACCTCTCTCGCACTTCACCGTCTTCTCATTCATGCGTGCCTCGGCCTCGAGCACCAGGTGCTCTCCATACTCTCCTCCTCGTCTCGTCGAGCCTGCCTGCGTACATAAATATTGCAAGACAGCTCGACGGCGACGAATTCCCTTCCGTCCGCAATAGTTTAAATTCATTGAATAAAACTCCCTCACAAACTCCCCCTCCCTAAACGGAACAACAGTGAACGTTTATCAACCCCAAAGTCGTTGTGTAGGAAGGGAATTCGACCCCTTAAGCGTCGCTCCTCATTAACATTTTCTACCCCGTCACCATTACATAACCACAACAAATTATCCTTAAACTCACATCCACCTCTCTCTGAACGTCGCATCCTATACCTCCACCTAGTCGCAAAACAAAGAAGTATTAATGGGCCGCTGGAGCGGACTTTTGTCGCAGATCTTCCGTGTCGCTGCTCTTCAATGTCGCGGCTATTCAACGGGAGGAGAGAGGAAGGGGTTTAGTGCCCCGATGGGGGCGGGGAACCCCCACTGCCGAATGCTAGGCGCAAAGCCCACTCTTGATATACCGGCGAAAGATCCCGGCAATTGGCCAACCTCTCGCTGCGCTACAAGCTCTAGCAATGCTTCCAACATTCTTACCCGATCTACCCACACTTCCGGGTCCGTTAGGACCACCGGCGCTTCCCCTTCTACCTTCCTCCTTAAACTTCTAACTGGAATGGGTTGTCTTCGGAAGTTCAAGAAGGCCGGAGAAATCTTCATCGTCTTCTGAGTCGCGGTGTTCACGGCATGCCTTAATTCATGCAAGTGAACATCCCAATCTCGATGGTTAGACTTCACGTACATCGCGATCATTGTCTTCAAAATTCGATTGCTCCGCTCCACTGGGTTCGCCTTAGGATGATACATAGAAACTTATTGGCGAATTCTTTCCCGTTATCAGTTAGGAAATACCAAGGAGTTTCCCAGCGGAATAGGATCAACTCCTCAAAAGCGCGGATGACTGCCTTCCCCGTCGCGGTCCTCAACGGCTTCAGCTCGATCCACTTCGTGAAGAGGTCCATGAATACCAGGAGATATTTATGTTGGCTGCGGCCGAGAGGGAACTCCATCAAGTCCGCGGCAACCACCGTCCAAGGTTGCTCGACGACCCACATTCCCATCAGACCTCCCGGGGCTTGTTGGGAAACCTTGTAGGTCTGACATTCTCGGCAGGTCGTCACGAACCCGTGAACGTCGTTCCACAGCCCCGGCCAATAATACTCTCTGGCAATCCTATCATGTGTCTTCTCGATGCCCAGATGTCCGGAGGAGGGAGCGAGGTGCGCCTCCTCCAACACTCTGCCTCGGTGGTTCTTCGGTACCACCAATCTCCATCGTTCATCTGGCGTCGCGATCGGATCGAGCAATTCATCCGTTCGGTGCTTGTACAACAGGACGTCCATCACCCTCCAGGTCGGAAACTTAAACGGGGTCTGCTGAATCTCTTCCACTCGTCGCTCGTACCATTCGTCCTCGATTTCTTCAAACGCGGCTACCTCTACCCCATCTTCCTCGTACATTCGGGAGAGTGTATCGGGGAGATGATTAAGCACCCCCTTCCGGTGAACGATTGTCACGTCCCACTGTTGGAGTTCGAGCGCCCATCTGGCTAATCTTCCAGTCGGCTCCTTCAAGTTCTGCAGCCACCGGAGGGCACAGTGATCCGTAATAGCCGTGAACGCATAGCCCTCCAGGTAGGGCCTCAGCTTCTGGATTGACCTGAGTAACGCTAGGCACTCTTTTTCCGTAGTGGTGTAATTCCTCTCCGTTGAATTGAGCACCCGGCTGACGTAGACGATCGGGTGCTCGCCATCCTCCCGGTCTTGCGTCAGCACTGCCCCCAAAGCATAGTTACTCGCGTCGTATTGCACCGTGAATGGTCGGGCGAAGTCAGGTCTGGCTAGAACGGGTGCTGTAGTTAAGGCCTTCTTTAGCTGCTCGAACGATTGCTGCTGTTCCCCCTCCCAGACCCAATCCTGACCGTTCTTCAATAACTTAAATAGAGGCACCTTCAGTTCTGCATCATTCTCGATAAACCTCGTGTACCACCCCAACATTCCCAAAAACCGTCGTAACTGTTTGATGTTTCTAGGGGCTGGGTACTCCATTACTGGAGCTACCTTCTCGGGATCTGGTCGCAATTCGTCGCGGTCCAGGACGAATCCCAAATACGTCACGCTGGAACAACAGAATTCGCACTTGTTGCGATTGACCACCAATCCTGCCTCTTTTAGCCTTTTCAACACGTACTCCAGCCACTTCATATACTCCTCAAACGTCTCCGTCACAATAATGATATCATCCAGGTATCCGAATATATATGGCTCTACCTCTGAACCGAACAGCACATCAGTTAGTCGTTGGAACGTCATGCGTGCGTTTGTCAGTCTAAAAGGCATTCTGGTAAATTGCCATAATCCGGACCCTGGAACCGCAAACGCCGTATACTTCTTGCTCGCTTCCTCCGGCGCACTCCGCAAAAATCTCATTTTCTTCAACAACTCCGTTCAACACGTGCCACCTACCGTCGCGTCTCTTCCACATCCCTTTGACCATATCCACCTGGATGGCCCAGGTTTTCCAAAAGTCGATGCCTAGGATCACCTCTTGTTCCAAGGATGGGATGGCACGGAATACCATTTCCCGGTTTATTCCGTCTACCTCCATGTTTACTTTGAGGTTCCCCTCTACTCTCGTGGTCGCTCCGCCAACTACTCCTTTAACCGCTGTCATACTGGGTTGGAGCCGGCTTCTGAACCTCTCGGTCAGCCGTGCTCCTACCAACGACGCTGCGGCCCCCGTGTCTAGGAGGGCCTTGTATCTTTCCCCTCCTATGTTCAACCACACGAAGGGCCGGCCGTCGCTGGAAACCCCCGCTATCTTCTCCTTGTCTGCGGCATCCTTCTCCGGGTAGGGGGATTGTCTTGGGCTTCGCTGAGCCTCTGCTGAGCCCTACTCAGCCATTCCTCCTCCCAAGCTAGACGTACCTCCGGTACCTCCCGCTTGACTCCCGGACGCAGCCACCGTCGATGACGGACCTGGAGCTTTGCCGTACAAACAGGCCAAGGCCTGGGCCAACCCAAAGCCTTTTGACGCGGGGGCCCGGTTGCTCACGCTGAACCCCCTCGCAATGGACTGCTTCTGTGGTGGCTGCTCTTCTTGGCTCGGTCCCGTCATCTTTGGCAGCCCCCAGGGACGTCCAGCCTGGATACTCAGTATGTACTGCCGCACAATCGTCTCCTCTGGCGGACGTCGCTCTTCGACTTCTGCGTCGTTGGTTGGTCCTCCGACAACGTCGTTATGTAGGGTCATTAAGGCCACGTCAGATATGACGACCGGCCTGCCTATATTAGGAAGCGTAGTCGTGGCTGATCTACTTGCCTTCTGATCCCCACTCGCCACAGATTGCCGTCTCTCTTGGTCTGATCCACCCGACGCGTCGCATTGGTCTTCGTCGTCCTTGTCATCCTCTACATCTTCAACCTCATTTACTCCTTCCTGCTCCTCTTCTTCGTCTGCCGATCCAAGTGCGCAATGCTCCTCTCCCGTTTGTTCTCTGGAGAGGGTGGTCATACTGTGCAATACTTTTCTCGACAGATGCCCACTTTCTTCTCGCTGTTTCACGTCCTCGTATCGCTCTATGCTCTTCCACTTCCGTCCTTCCCTCAGGTATTCTTTTTCCTCCCTTCGTATCGTTATCGACACTTCTCGAACTCGCCTCTTCCCTGCGTCCGGTCCATCTTACACCATCGCGATTGCTCCATCTTTTAAGGCTTCGGCCTCAGCATTTGGCCCTGCGTAGGCCCCTGGAGTCTTAATACGTGGAATGGGGGAACGTTATCGACTTCATCTAAAATTGAAATAAGCCCTGATTCTCGGCGTGCATTCGCAACAAGGTATTGTTTCATAGAATCCCTGATAATCGGTGAGCAAATAGCGCTAGATGCAGTATTATCCTCGCCTGAATCATCTATAAGAGGACAAAATTTCCCTTACTTCTTCTGGGTCTCCACACATTTGAACCGATGAGGATTCTGTCAGTTTATGCTTAAAATGCTGCATATCACCTGCTATTTGCATTGCTTTCATCAAGGAATAAAATAGCCAATTTCTTGGTGGCGTGGTGCAAATGTCTGTGACTTGTTTGAGAGATATTAAGGGTTCACTACAGTTTGCGTGTTCCCTACAAACTGTAAAACGAGTCAGTGAGGTTTTGTTATGGTTTGGTGATCTTTCAGCTTCCGGTAAAAGATCTATCGGGCCGGTGTAGGACCAATCTTCGTATTCTGACGGTAGAACTATCGGATTCTGCTGAGATGGTAAAATTGCTTTATTGGTCCCGTTTTTGTGGACTATGATGTGCATGTCCTGTTCATCGTCCCCATGCGGCTCGATTACTATTGTTAAACTTACTTTCTGCCCTGGTGGTAAGAACGAATAAATGGTCTCCCAATTTGTTTCCAGGGAATTTTCTTGCGTAATACGCGTTGGTTGCAAGGATGTTCAGTGAAAATATCCCGAGTATTCCGTGCTTTCATTGGCCGTTATTGATTGATCATCCTCATGATGACCCTCGGTCGTGTCAGTGTTAGACGTAGAGGGTCTATACAGAGTGTTCAAAAATGAACTGGCACGACCAGTATATCCGTGTTCAGAATAACATTCTAAGCACTTTTTCCCTTTTGGCATATTTCGTAATTGTGGCTAATTATCGAATTATGGTCAATCAAAAACTTCGATAATTAGCCAATCAGCGCTCTAGCTGACGCTGGTAGGCGGGGTTTACTCGAGCAGCATGGGCCGCGCGGGGAGAGCCATGTGGGGTTCATCGTCAAATCGGGCGCTGATTGGATAATTATCGTAAATTTTAATTAACAGTAACTCCATAATTATCCCAATTTCTGAAAAATGCCAAAGTGACAAAGTGCTTAGAATGTTATTCTGAACACGGATATACTGGTCGTGCCAGTTCATTTTTGAACACCTTGTATAACGTCTCATTTTCTGTCAAAAGGTAAGTTGTACCTGCATGTCTATCTTTACAAAATTGCTGCTGTTTGCTCCTAGTTCTCGCCCTTGGTTCTCTGAATGGCGTTGGTAAGTCGGCTGTCGAGTAAAACGGCTGGCTCAGGGGTCCTCTTCTTGTATGGCTTCCTTGTTGGTACATTGTATATTGTTACCACGAGTACCTGTGCCTCTACATGTTTTCAATTTCTTCGGACTGAGATTCATGTTTATCTGACAATGCGTACAACTCTGCACGCGGTCTCTCGGGGTTTTCCTCCCCCGGCTGCAATATTGGGTTCCGGGACAATGCATCTGCATTTACATTCGTCTTTCCCGGTCGGTACACCACTTCGAAATTGCAACCGCTTAGTGCGGCTTTCAATCTATTAAATCTTAGTTCCGGACGTTTAGTGTTATGGAAGTGCTTAAGTGGCTCATGGTCCGTTATTACCGTAAACATTTTGCCTTATAAGTAGTGAGACAATTACTCTGTGCAGGCGAAAACGACTGCTAGCAATTCCCGGTCGTAGGTAGAGTATCATAACTCTGGACCCCGTAAGGCACGTGAAGCGTATGCTGCTGGCAGATCTTTTTCAATTGGCCCTTGGCTTAAAATAGCCCCGATAGCATAGTCAGAGGCATCTGTTGTAAGAAGAAAAGGCTGTGTTAAATCCAGTGATTGCATTACCGGTTCCTCACACAGCTTATCCCTTAGGGTCTCGAATGCGAGCCGTTGTTCTGCTCCTCATTCGAAGGTCTCGGTGCGACGCAACAATTTTGTTAATGGTACTGCAATCCTTGCGAAGTTTCTAACAAATCTTCGGTAATATCCAGCAAGACCCAAGAATTGTTTAATTTTCTTGGCGTTAGTGGGTACAGGATATTTCCGGACAGCTTCGATTTTTTTTAGGATCTAATCTTATTTTCCCATTTCTAGCTATGTGGCCTAAGAAATTGACTTCTTTTTTCAATAACTGACATTTTGCCGATTCGATTGCCAAATTTCCATCGGCAAGAAATCGTATCTTATGTTCTGCTAAATCTTTTGCCATTACTACTATATCATCAAGATAGACATATAGTTCATGCCCTTGTAATCTTGGGGGGACTAAGGTCATGAGGCGTTGAAATGTAGCAGGACCATTTCGTAGTCCCATACCCATACGAGCGTGTTCGTATTTACCATAAGGTCCTGAAAATGTTGTTTTATTGGGCAGAAGCTGGATCCATGGGAATCTGATAAAATCCTGATTTCAGATCGATGGCTGTGATATATATAGCCGCTGATACGTTATCAATGATGTCCGTTGTTAACGGTAAAGGGAAATTGTCGGCCTCGGTATCTTCATTTAAGTTGCGAAAATCCGTAACTAACCGCCATCTTTTATTTCCCTTTTCGTCTGGCTTCTTTGGAACTATCCACATTGGTGATGAATATTCCGATGTCGAAGGTCTCACTATTCCAGTTTCGGTCATCTCCATTATTTGCCGATGCATTTCTTCTCGAAGTTCCTGTGGTTGGCGATATTGTTTTGCCCTTACTGGTTTGTTGGTTTTTGTCACTATTTTATGGTTTAACACGCTAGTGGCTTTAAGAGGCTCTCCTGATAATCCGAAGATTTCCGGCCTTTCTTCCACCAACTCACGGACATGCTGTATTTCTTCATCATTAAGTCCCGATAGGACCATTAATTTTAATATCTTGTCAGCCCTTGATTCTGTGATTTCGTCCGCAGAGCATTTGTATATTGTAGTAGTGCTGTCTTCGTCTTCGCTCTCCGAATCTATCCATGTCTCCTCATTCACGACATCACATGGCTGCGACTCAATAGTTGGCGGAGAGATATAAATTGGCTCGTCTCCAATATTTATGCACTCTGCATAGACTTTGCCATCTCTATTTTTTGCTACAAAATTGCCGAATTATGCATCAGGACTTAAGTTTTGTAAAGGAACGAATCCCATCTTCACATCAGGATTCGAGACACGAGCGTAAATTATTTGTCTCGTACGTGGAGGGATAACAAAAGTTTCGTCCTGTACAAAAGGTATTGTGAAATTTGGGAATTGAACCTCCTGTTTATAAAAATTGACGTTTCCCTGATGGCTAGCTAAGGTTTGCCAGCCGAGAATAGCATCTTCGTCTATGGGAAAATCGTCATTGACTATATGAGCCTCACATTGAAGACCGTTTAATGTCACTGTAATTTGCCCTAGCGTGTTACTTGTATCGGAGGTAACCCCTCGAATCTTAAGCTTCCTACTTATAGTAACGATGTTTGGGAGTAACGCCTTTTTCTTTATCACCGTCACCTCTGATCCTGTATCCACAAAAAAAAAACGTCCTCTTGTTACACAATTTCGGTCCCGTTAGATGCATTATTGGTAGCCGTTTTGAAGTAGGAAGTAACAGTCGTATGGTTACCTCATCAATTTGCTCCCCTACTACTGTTATGGTTGTGGACTGCTCGATAGTGGAAGCTGACTCCGAGCAGATTGGGAGTTTAAAGGCTCATTGTTTATCGTAGGCCCTGATGGCTCCTGCTAATAAAAGATGAGTGCATCTTGTGTAGTACGTGGTTGCTCCTGCCTTTGTTGATAAGGCTGTCGTGATCTGTTATATGGTGGTCTGGTGTCCGGCCGCAAAGGGTGTGGACATCTATGACGTATGTACCCTCGCTTATCGCAGTTCCAACAAACGACTTGGTCGTAGACACGTTGTTTGCATTGAGCAGGGAGATGGCCTATTTACCTGCAACAATGGCATTTAGGTCCTCCCTGTGCCATTGCCCTATATATACGGGCCTCAATACCAGAAGATTTGGAGTATGGTTGATTCGTCGTAAAAAGACATGTCGCTTGCTGAATGGCTTGTCTCGAATTTCGCAAGGCGTTCTCGTGATCAAATTCCCGAGCAATTTCGACTGCCTACAGTAGGTCACGCGGTCGTTCGCCTCGAACCTGCGTTTGCAGCCGAATTTCCAGACCATATAAATAATTGGTCAATGCTGCTTCGTTGACCTCAGTTAGTATAATCTGTTTTTTAGCTTCCGATGCATGTTCATCGAGGCCACATATGACGCGTGCACACTGTAGACGGGCCAACATACGGCTGCCAAATGAGTCTGCCGTCTTTCCTGGTTTTTGTTCGTCCAATTCTCAACCTTGCCGTTCAATCGCGGTATCATTTTAGACATCGTATACATATGACCTATATTGACGGATGGGGTTTTAGTGGGTAAGCTTATACGAGTATCTAAGAGATTATCCTGAAACCTAATATTCGAATTATTACAGGGCGGCATGGTTCGTTTATTTTGAAGCTGCATTTCTTTCATAGGAACCAACGCGTATCCTGGCGGTATGGAAGTTGCTACAGAAATAATCGGAGAATTTTCGTGATCTTTTTGAACAGGAAAGGTATGCGGGGTTGTTCGGAGAATTGGCGATATTTCTCTAAAGGATCGCCTAACAGCAGGCGGATTAAGGGATTCGTATGGGTTACTGGCTGTTTGTCTTGAAGGCGCACATGAGGATATATTCTTAGCGGCGCAGCTTAAATGAGTCGAAAGAAGCCCGACTAGCCCGAAAGCAACAAGGTCATCAAGAAAATGCCTTGTTTGATGAAGCTGAACGAATGTTGTATGCGCCAGGGATCACAGATTAATCGATAAGTCATTAAAATCAGTAGTTTTCATGTGGAAAAAATTTAAACACGTTTTTCTAAAAACTAAATTTTTTGAATTGGCGTAAGTTCTCATTTAAAAACTAAACGACAGAAATTGTTCAAACTTTTCACAAAGTTACTTTATAGTATAGTTGTCAATTAATACCTAAGGATTTAAAAGTTTCTTATTAAAAAACTAAATTTTTAAACAAAAATATAACAAAAAAACGGTGAAAAATTGTACTTTTTTAAAAACAATGTCGAATTTACAATTTTGTAATTTTTTTCCATTTGTAGGTAAGCATAGAGCAAAATTACACTAATAATCGAAAACTGTTTCTTTTTTTGTTACAGATCACCCAAAAAATTTGAAAAAATTACGCCAATTACAAGTTGGCTCGTCACGTTGCGAACTACAGCGCCGCATAGCACCGCCATTTTGTTTGTTTGTTTTTTTTTTTAAATTCACTTGAAGTATATTAATAGTGTGTAAATATAATATTAAAATTTTGGAAATAATAAATGTTTTTGTCTCTTCAAAAAATATTCTTAAAAACCCATCATTTTTTGTTTCTAAAGGAGTTACCACCCTTAATGTTGTACTATTTTCCCGATGCTTGTGAAGATGTGCAGACTAGTCGAAAGTCCGTCTACTTTTATTCGTTCTTGATATAACTGACTCAGTGCTGCCTCCAAACGCACTAACAATTCCTTGTGTATTTTCTGCATCATTCTTATCTTTATTAAAATTGTAACTATCTGTCATAGCGTCATGTCTCGGTAAGGTAGGTTTTACATAGGTACGTTCAATATTATTATTTAATTTTATTCTGTGGAGTTAACTGAGGTTACATTTTTCGCTGCTTCAAGCTCCATTAATTAATTATAAATAACGTTTAACAACTTATTATGTATTGACTATGTTAATGATATTATGAGCTATTAAAAGCATATTTGTAAACAATTTTGCAACGTAAATTTATTCAACTATTAAGCAAAGAAAGAATGTGGCCAATATTTTCAGAAACCACTATATAGCACATTAAAAAGTTATATTTTTGGTCTGAAACTAGAATGCGCCATCTCGAAATACAGTTAAACAAGTTACCATTCCGGGATCCAGACGGAGAAGTGCCGTCTCGGATTCTAATTAGAAAAGTTATCATCCCGCCTTCTTGCTCCAAACCGACGATTTAACGTGTTATTATCAAATGACATTAAAGAACGTTGTTTCTGGAAGCAAAAATTCGCCGTAGATTTTTAAATGTCTTGGTAGAAAAAAATTTATAGATAATATTTGTTTTGTTTCAGTAGCTTTATATAAGCTGTGACGCGAGGTACTATCGTGTACCTGCGCGCCGTCGCGAGCCTTCGCGGCGAGAGGGAGAGTTAGGTCGTGGCGCGCGGTAGCGGCGGCCATTTTGGAAGCTCGACAGATTCTCTCGAGTCGTCGACGACGACGGACGCACGCGCGCGAGATCGAGGTGAACCGGCGAGTTATCCAGGAGGCGAGGGAGCGTAGCAGCGAGCGTGAACGAGGTAGCAGCTTCGGACGAGCCAAAGCTGCAACCACTGTAAGTACCGCCCGACTAAGATTGTGAGTGCGGGCGCGTACCGGCGAGGAGTCGAGGAGCGCCTCGACTCCCTGGCGTTGAGCCTTGTCCGGCGAACGTGGGGAGCGTGTCCCCAGTTCGTCGCTTCTCTCTCTTTCTCCTTAGCTCGCGGACGCGGACTCTCGTGCGGCGAGAGTCGCGGCTCTCGGACGAGCCGCCGCGTGGTGCAATATCGGTACCTCGAGCACGTGCTCGAGGTCGAGTTCGCAGTACGTCGCGCGGAACGAGTAAGCGACCCGTTCCTTCGTGTGTGTACGTGTGTGTACACACAGAGCAGGCAAGCGGCCTGCTCTCGAAAGTTGCGTTTGTTTACGTGGAGCAACGTCGTGCTCCGCGTAAACATCGCCGATCGCAGACCGCGCGATCGGCCGGTGAATTCTCGGCGCGGCCGAGAATTCGTAAGGAGCGCGCGCGCTTGCGTTCGCGCGCGGCTCGCACGCCAGACGTCTACTAACCCTCGCGGTCGTATCATTTGTAACTTTCATTTACGGAGTCAATAAAAGCCTCCGAATTGCATTTTACTTGTCCGCGTTATTCTTTCGAGTAGTCCGCGGGACTACTCGGTAAATCCCTCTCATCCATAACCTCCCGGATACCGCCACTCTGTCGCAGAGCTGAGCGGCCGGCATCAGCTGTAGTTGAGGAGGACGACAGCCATGCGAACGCGAGGAGCGCGTTCGCACACCACCACGCGAGTACGAAAAGCGGGAGTACAGGCCTACTCTCGCGTTGTACACGGGCCGCGGCGACGTACGTTCGCCGTCGGGTGCTCGCGCGCACCCCAAGGTAAGGACCTCGAGGGGCACTCGCACGTGCCCCATTGCACCAATCTTGCGGAGGAAGGTCTCCTCCGCAAGATAATAGGTCAGAAAGAACCCCGTTACAAAGCTGACAATTGTATTCTTTTAGCAAAGAAAATGTTGTTTAAGATATTGCAAAATATGATTTACCCTTTCTATAGATGTAATTGTGACTAGAGCAAACAATATTAATGAAATAATGATTATGATGTCCAGAAATCAAGAGTGTATACTGAATCATTCTTGTTTTCTTTTATCATTTGTAAATTTACTCGCAATCAAATACATTTATTTATTAAAAATGAATCAAACTGTACTGTACTGTAAAGAATGGTACAAATTATTCACGTGATTTTTCTAGTAAATAAATATTCATTCCAGGTTTCACTGGTTTACTGATTTAGATTTGAAGTGGTATGCTGTGCCGGCAGTATCAAACATGGTCTTTGATTGTGGGGGTTTGGAATTTACAGCTGCACCATTTAATGGATGGTATATGAGTACTGAAATAGGATCACGTGATTTATGCGATATTAACAGATATAATTTACTTGAGGTAAGTTGATAAGTATTTTTTTTAAACTACGAAAGTATATTACAATCTTCATGAAATAGTTCTGCTGAAAATATGAAATACACACTAAAAAAAGTTTTAGCCAAATATTGCAGAAAATAAACAATAAAATTTCAAAAAGTTCTTTTACACAATCCCATTTGAAAAAACGTTTTCATACAATGCCATTTCAAAAACCAGTTTCATATGATCCCATTTCAAAATAAATTTGATATAATGCTATTTAGAAAAGAATTTCATATGATTCTATTTCAGAAAATGATTTCATATAATTCTATTTCAAAATACAATTTCATATGATGTATTTCAAAACGTAATTTTATTGAATGATGATTCATAAAGTGAGTGTCAAAATAATTGTATCTCAATTATTACACACAATAACCTTAACTCTAAGTCAATAACTCAATAACAATAAATAACATTCTAACTACCTTTGCAATATGACAATTAATAGGTTTTTTCTAATTGCGATACAATTATTTTAACACTCACTTTATGAAAAATCATTCAATAAAAGTGCGTTTTGAAATAGCATCATATGAAATTGTATTTTGAAATAAAATTATATAAAATCACTTTCTGAAATAGAATCATATGAAATTCTTTTTTAAATAGCATTATATCAAATTTATTTTGAAATGGGATCGTATGAAACTGTTTTTTGAAATGGCATTATATGAAAACATTTTTTCAAATGGCATTTTGTGAAAGAACTTTTTGAAATAGAATGATATGAAACATTATTTTGCATTAGCATTGTATGAAATTGCTTTTTCAAATAGCATTATGTGAATAGCACCCTTGATTATCAGTAACTCTATTAGTACCATCGTACAGATATAAATTAGTACCATCGTAGTAATTTATATGTCATTTATATGTCCCCTAAGAATTTGAATACTTGGATTGTTAAGAGGTTCAACGTTTATTCCATTCCCCGCCCTCTGTAACTACCATGATCCTTACATACATAAAAAATCTCAAATAATTCCTCTATTTGGCACCACCTACATATGTTACCTGTTGCCTCCTTAGTTTTGTGTGTATGGCAGCAGCGGTTGCAGTGTCCCGTTAATAGGCCCAGAAGGGTTTGGACCCTTCGTTTGTCTAGGTTTTTGCTCTTTGAAATCCATCCAGTAATGTATTTTCCAAGTAGATCCTTGGCCCACCTATAACCTTCAGAGTTCTCCCAGGCTTCCCATCTTTCTTTCTTTAATATGGTACTTATGGTATTATAACCCTCCTGGTATGGTACTCCTACCTCCCATTCTGGTTGTTCACCAAAACACGCTCCTTGTCTTGCAAGGTTATCTGCTTTCTCGTTACCTTTGTAACCTGAATGGCCTGGTATCCAGTTGATAATAACCTTGTTTGTCTTAGTCAGTTTATCGAGCGTGGCTCTCGTTTCCCTGACTAGTATTGATTTGGTGAGTGGGTTTTCCAGGGCCATTATTGAAGCCTGGATGTCAGTACAAATTTGTAAAAATCTGCCCTTTGTATCCCTCCTCACCAGATTATCCGCACATGCTCTTATGGCAGCCATTTCTGCCTGAAAGATTGCATTGAAACCATTGAGCCTGCAGTTGAAATTATTTTTCCTACATGGTCCACAAATGCCGATACCAGTTCCTTTCTCTGACTTGGATCCATCGGTAAACCATATTTCTTCATGTCCCAGGAACTGGTTTTCTTTTCATTCTACTCTGTTCGGTATTCTTGTCTTGAAACGTTTTCTGAAACTAATATGTCTCTTCGATTTATCCTGACCCAAAGATTTTATTTGTTAGAATTTCTTTTTGAATGTTCGTATGTCCCATTCCATTTTTTTTCACTCACCGCTGCATATCATTCTGTAGGCTGTCCTAGCCGCGATCTCCTTAATGTCAAGATCAAGGCCATTTATGTCCAGCAACATTCTAATTGCCGCCGTAGGTGTACTTCAGTACCACAGCCTGTATATGATCTAGGCTTTTGATTGAGGTTCTTTTGCGGTTTGCTTTCCACCATATCATTGCAGGTCAGCTTTGGTTTTAGTATAGCCTCGTATAACCACAAGACTTTTCGAGGTTCAAGCCCCCAGCCTGTCCCAATAGCCGACCTGCATTGCATGAAAATGTTTAATACCTTCTTGCACTGTATACTTAAGTGTTGGTTCCAGTGTAATTTCTTATCTAGGTAGACCCCTAGGTATCTTACTCCTTCTGCGTACGGTATTTTTTTTCCCATAGAAGGTTACTTCTTTATTTATTTTACTTTTATATTTCCTGGTGAAAGGGACTATTTCCGTTTTGTTTGGATTTATCCCTAGAGATATCCCTTGGCACCATTGTTTTACTTTTTCCAGTATCTTTTGGATTCAATTATATTGCTAAGGCGATTGGATAAATAAAGTTTCATATCGTATTCAGGTGAAAAGGAGAAAAATGCAACAATTATTTTCTAGAATTTGTCTGTATCGAATAAGGGGGGGGGGGGATGAGCGGAGCGAGTAGGGGGCACCCCCTAGTACATATATATAATACATTTTCTGCTGCAATTATTTTTAGGTTATATACTTTTGTTTGATTATTTAATATTTAAAATCATTAGTAGATAAAAAGAATAAAAAATAACATGATGTATGACAAGTAAGCTGAAAGAAAAAATTTTAGACACATTTGAATTTATTATAATATAATGAAGTCCGCCACCACTCCAACATTAATAGAAGAATATTTCTACTCATGAAATGGTTCTAAATCATTAATACATAATGTATAGGTTTGTTACCCAAATTTTCTTAATTCAAAGAAAAATGAGAGGAAACCATTTTAGATCTTGTAGATCTAAAAGTTAATAAACAAAAAAAATTAAAATAATTCACACAAATTCAAAATATCAAGAAAAACATACATAAAATTATTCAGACAAAATATATTTTTTTACGTACACGACACTCATTCACGTAAGCAAAATACTAACTTTTCAAAATATGGGGCTAATATATGACGACCACTTGTAAAAGGAATGAATATATTGATGGAACTTTAAGGTTATGTAACACAATTTATTTTACTTTTTCTCCATTGCCGACGGCAGCGGAATGGTTTTGCAGAAAAATAAACGTTCTTGGTAGAATTTTTTTTTAAATATTTCCCATCTTACATATAAATTATTTTACTTATACCAAAGTAAAAAATATAACAGAAATGAATTTTAGATCTCAAGTCATATACAGCGAAAGCCTGCGGATCTATCTGTAGTATTTTGTTCGTACATAGCACCGTAAACATATCAATTGTTATTTTAAAAACCTTCACAGAGGTTCAAAAATCATTGGTACCCATCGCCCTTCCTATTCTTTTCAAATCTCAAATATAATTATTCTCACAAATTATATTTCAAATAATATATCAACAATTTATTTCTCTAATCACTTGTCTAAAATTATTTTTATCTCAAAACTTTTGAATATAATGTACAAGTCTAAATTTATTTTTATTCCAAATCAGAAACATAGACAAGCCCTTAAGGGGATGCCTAACTTAATTTCCACGCTCTACTATACCGACAATTCTCTATGTTCTTTGCTAACCTCTAAGGCAAATTTAATTTCAAATAATTTTGAAACGGCTTTCTTAATGGCATTTCTGTTTGCACAAAAATATTTATAATTCGTAGAATGTGCGTAGACTTCTTTTTTTTTCTTTTTTTGGCTGATTTCAATTCCTATTTCTGAAAATACCCACTTATTTTTCAGTAGGAATACGCTACACATATACATACTCCAACAAGTTTATGAGTATGTATGTGTGTAAGTACATGTTATTACAAATGTAGAAATGCTTTTATTACAAAACAGAGAAATTTTTTTAGCGATATAGCAATAGTAATTTTTTTTCTAAATCTCTTGCAATTTCCAATTTTGTGGTTTCAAGGGCTTAATTATGTGACTTTGCCCTTTACGGACGTGAGGTGTATTTTGGCTGTGTTTGTTGATTTCACATGTGATGGAATGTTGTCGTCCGTTCTTAGACGCATATGCATTAAGCTGGATAGTTTTTTAAAAGGATTTCACAATTGTCAATTCATCTTCATGGATTGCGGATCTGTGAAAGGTATGTATTGCCATAAGTATTTTAAGTAAATTAGCGCCTTGTAAACATTGAATATTTAAGATGCCTGAATTTAATAAGCGTAAGGGTCAAAATGAACCGTTAGATTAAATTGATGGATATGTTAAACAAATTTTATTTTTGGCACGAACTCATAATTTACTTCGGAAGTTGTGGATAATTTTGCTGTAATCAACAGAGACATACATGAAAAAAAATTTTTTTTTCCAAAATAAATATTTATTCTTTTTAGAACTTTTTACTCTTTTTTTATAATTTAAGTATCTAAACAGGAATTCCTATTAAAGTAATTGTATTAAGTCCCAGTTATTTAACATTGATTTTCAGTATTTAGAAGACGTAATTGATCTGAGACAAAACTATCATATATTGTTTGTATTGAAAATAAACTGTTTTCATAGACACGAGTTTGATCCCATACGGCAAAGATAATCCGGTTGAATAGTTTAAGAATTCTTGAAAAGGATTCTATTAGAACTCTTTTCTAAGAATTATAAAACAGTTCTAAGTAGTGTCCACGCTGAAGTTGCTTAACTTTCCCGACCGCCCGAGGTGCATCTCCACCACTCCGCCAAAGCGTCGCACATTGGGCGGTGAAGGCTTAAAAAGCGCGCGAAATTGAAAAAAATAAAGTTAGATCTAAACACATTGTGACGTTGCAATTACAACTCTTACCGCGTGAGTGATTCGGCTCTCTCTTTCTCGGGGGGTCTCAAGGCTGAGAAGGCGTCGACGTTAAATAAATTATTTATCGTCGGGCTTCTCTGCACTCTGTAGACCCGCCAAGTGACAGGTGTGGAGCGGACGACGCGCCACCGCACCTGCCGGCCATGCGTGCGAGAGAGAGAGAGCACGTGCGAGGATGCCGCCTGAACGCACTCGGGCCGCCGGGATTTCGTCGAGGCCGCGCCGCAGGGAGGCGGCCGCACCAAGACATCACGTATTCATCAATATATATTTTAGATAAAATTCACTAGTGTTCGAGTTTGATTTCTAAGTGTTGGGTGTGTTGTGAGGTGGTGAGTTGGAGCTGATTCTCAGCAAATTCGCAAGTGCACCGGCTATCTCGAGTGAGTAGCTGAGCCCGCGTTGTCAACGGAGCGTGCAGCCACTGCCACGTGTACGTGGTAGTATCGGGAGGACCCCCAACCCTGGAAAAAAGAATTCTTGACCGGAGCGAGGAGTTCGTGATCCGGCGGCGTCTACAAGGCGCCTAGCGCTCAACAAAATTAAGAAGTAGTAGGTAACGTGAGAAGTCCCCTTTAGGTCAGAGGCAGTGGAGCGGAAGGTGTGGAGAAGCAGTCAAGCAGAAAATCCATCAGTGCGTGAAGCGCAGTAGTAGTAGTAGTAGTCGTAGGAGGCGTCTATAAAAAGGAGAAAAAGAGGGGTGGAACGGAAAAACCCAACGTAAAACCCCTCACATTCCCCCCCATTTGTAAGAGGGAGAGAGGTGCAAACCCCGACCTCTGCCATTTTCCCTTTCACAACATATTAACAACGTTTTTTACTTCTACATACACTAAGAAAGAAGAATTCAACTTCAGTTCATTAAATAAGAGACAGTACGTTTTTAGAGAGTGTTGCAAAATGCTACGAAATAAAAAAACGAGTTTTTGCGAAATTTAACAACAAAATTACAAAGGTGTTCTATATCACCTAATTATCTCTATTATTAAAATGAAGAGTTAGTAAATTTTTTTTACTTACATTAGTACACTACAATGTAAATTTATCCGTAGTAAAAAATATATAGGGTTATTTTCATTTTCCCACAACCATTTGCATTTGTTTGTAATTATTTTAACTTTTTTCTTAAACTTTGCATCTTTACGACATTGAAACTTAAAAGGTTCAGCGAGTTTCACTCTAAGGTTTGGATAATTTAATTATATATACATAATATGAAAAAACTAGACTAGTCCGGCTTGTCCATATTTGCCCAAATTAAAAAGACACGGGTTTAAATATCGAGGTTAAAGTGGAAAAACGCTATTTTAACATTTACAATTATAAATAGTATTAATTTTTTATTATTTTAATATAAATAATTAAATAAGCAATTATAATAATTTATCTATAAAAGTGAGATGGAGATGTATCTAAAGAACAGACAATTTAAACCGAACATAGTCAATTTAGAACGTTACTTGAAAGGAGTTGCAAGTAGCGAACTTCAGTTTTCCGCAGCGAATTTTCTACGCATGCGACACATACAGTACTGTACAGTGACTTTTTGCCGATTACAGTTGAATATTTTATTGTGACTTTTTATTCAAAGAAGACTATGGCTGAAGAAGTGAAAGGTAATTACGTATTTATTTACAAATTAGCAACTCCATACACTGCTGGTAAAAAAAAAACTACATGAAATGAGACTAAAGTCGAAAAATTGATTTTTTCATGATAGGTCAATTTTTTTTTTGACCGACAGTGTATAAGTAATTTAAAGAATTTAAGATTGTTTTTAAATCTGTGGTTTTTAAGACTTTAGTCGACGCTTCTTTTACAAAAATTTTATTATCCATCAACGACATCTCAGTAATGCAGAGATAATTAATCAAATTGAAAAATATGTTTCAAATAATGGCATAAATGTCAAAGAAAATGAAGCAAAATCGTTTTTTTAAAACTTTGAAAAAAGATGGGAAAAATGTCATCGAACCCAAGATCGCATAGAGGCTCATTACAAAGAATGGTTGGATGCTAATTTATTTGATCCTAACAATATTTCGTTGCCCTCAAATGAAAAGGGTGGAAGAGGTCGAAAAAAAGCACCATTTTCAACTTTGAGTGAGTCACAAAAAAGAAAGCGTACTTCGGGTAAGTGACATGACATATTATAACTATATTGATTGTTTGTTTAATCTCAAAATAAATAATAATTAAATTTACAGATTTGCGAAAAATAGAACTCCCAATTTTGTCATTTGCAACGTGATCTACTTTTCGGAAAGATGGCAATACGAAAGCTCCAAAAATTGTAGAAGAATGCTTGGAATCACCCGATAGAGCTAACAAGATTTTCAAGGCATATACAAATAATGAAGCGTCTAATATAAGGAAACTAACTTCAGACGAATCTTTAGCGCTGGCTTTAGACTGCGAATTGTCAAAAAATCAATACACGAGAATGAAACAAAACAGTGCAAAACATGGTATGTGTTATTAAGAACCTTAGTAAGATTTTTCGAGTTTGGAAAGATTGGAAAAAATATACATGCAAGCAGTTACATTCACATTTATCGAATGTAAAATCTTTGATATAAATAACTCCAAATATAAAATCAACTATATAGTATACTCAATGCATATACATATATAAACTCTTTAATAACCTTAAAATTTTTGTCCTACATATTTCATATGATACTAGCGATATACCTCCCTCGCTAACGCTCGGTCGGTTGATTAGATTTTTGCAAATAAATGTTAATAACTTTAATTAAATTTTTATCCACTCATTTTAATAATTTAATTGATTTTGCTACTATGGAAAATTAATTATTTATATAAAATTTGTGTTAACATTTTTCAGTTTTTTCTTTTATACAGGTCATATATTTTAACGTAATAGAGGATTTTATTTTAATTCTTTTAGGTGCAGATATTTATCCATGGTATGGAAAATTAAAGGACACAAAGAAACGCTGTTATCCTGAAATAATATCTATTAGAGATGATGAAATAACAGTTCCTCTGCAATCTTTACTAAATCATACCATCGAAAGAATTTTTTTAACACTTGATAAACAAGTATTGCCACAAGAAGTTATTGTTTTTTATAAAATTGGATTTGATAGTAGTTCTGGGCAGTCTGAGTATAAGCACAAGATTCAGGGCGAATCAGTATCCGAATCATCCGTAATAATTACTACACTTGTACCCATTCGAATTATTTCAAAAAATAATCGCTAAATTTTATGGCAAAATTTGACTCCATCGCCTACACGGTAATACTTTAAAAAATAAATAATTTAGTTTACTTACGCACGATTTTATATTTACCAATGTTAAAAATAATTAAAAATTATTTATTACTATTTTAGTTACTGTCGACCTGTAAGAATGGCTTATGAAAAGGAAACGATCGAATCTATTTTAAAAGAGGACGATCGCTTGCAGATAGAAATGCATAAATTAAAATCAACAGCAGTTGTGTTTCACGGTTCATTGATTCACGCATCCCATGAAATATTCAAAACAATGCTTGATGTCAAGAGTATCAATGCTATAGAAAACAATAAATCGACTCAGGTTTAATAAATTAATTCATTATTTTATAACTAAAATTTCGATTTCACTGAATTATAGATTTTATGTTAGGGTTATTCTATATACACTTTAATTGCGTACTTACAGGTATGTTTTTTATGTAAATATACTGCATCGAGGGTGAACGATTTAGAAAATAAAAATTATGGTTTGGGGGATGACAATAATGATAAATTTAAATACGGTATATCCCCTTTACATGCTAGAATTAAATTTATGGAGTTTATCTTGTCTTTAGCCTACATGTAGGATATAAGTACATTTAATATATTTCGTAATTTTTAAATAAAAATTAAATAAATCCTTAATTTTTTCAGACTTATTTTACCTGAGGAATTTCGTCAGAAAGGATTGAGGTTAAGCGAAGTACACAAAGATTTGTTAAAAACTCTAAAACAACAGATTCAAGAAAGACTGAAAAAGGAATTAAATCTTGTTGTAGATATGCCAAAACAAGGTAAGATTTATTCCCTAAAAATAATGATTCATAAAATTATTAACTTGTAAGTTATCTTGTATAAACTATATTCCGTAATTTGAGTAATACTTTTAAAGGTTTCGGATCGACAAATGATGGAAACACAGCTAGAAGGTTCTTCGAAAGTGATACGACCATATCCTATGTAACTGGAATATGAAGTTTTAAATATGTTAAAAATAGCAGATGCAATCGATGAAGATTCATCGAATAATAATGATGATGAAATGATTTAGATATTATTGTTTTTTTATTTATATTACCATCTTTATTATAAAATATGTATTTAATTATTATTAAAAGCTTCTTAAAAAATGGCAGTAAGCATTTAAGGCACTGAAAATAATTATGCGCGCGTTTTGGCCTTCCACCACCCAATGTGCGTCGGTCTAGATTAATTTTAGTGTTTTTTCCAACTTTTTATTAAAAAAAAAAAATAAATTAATTAAGAGGGGCAACTTAAGAGTGCCTTTAGAAACAACAATTTAACAATTATTATTTCCAAAATTTTAATATTATGTTTACACACTATTAATATACTTCAAGTGAATTAAAAAAAAAAAGAAAGAAACAAAATGGCGGTGCTATGCGGCGCTGTAGTTCGCAACGTGACGAGCCAACTTGTAATTGGCGTAATTTTTTCAAATTTTTTGGGTGATCTGAAACAAAAAAAACGAAACAGTTTTTGATTAGTAGTGTAATTTCGCTCTATGCTTTCCTACAAAAGCATAAAATATTACAAAATTGTAAATTCGACATTTTTTTTAAAAAAGTACAATTTTTTACCGTTTTTTTTGTTATATTTTTTTTTAAAAAATTACTTTTTTAAAAAGAAACATTTAAATCCTTAGGTATCAATTGACAACTATACTATAAAGTAACTTTGTGAAAAGTTTGAACAATTTCTGTCGTTTAGTTTTTAAATGAGAACTTACGCCAATTCAAAAAATTTAGTTTTTAGAAAAACGTGTTTAAATTTTTTCCACATGAAAACTACTGATTTTAATGACTTATCGATTAATCTGTTATCCCTGGCGCATACAACATTCCTTCAGCTTCATCAAACAAGGCATTTTCTTGACAACCTTGTTGCTTTCGGGCTAGTCGGGCTTCTTTCGACTCATTTAAGCTGCGCCGGTTCTGCCGAGCTATCCGGCCACGGTCCGCATTTTCAGCAAATATTTTGCATTGAGTCCCAATTTGAATGTCCAAATTATTCATGATCTTTAAAATGGAACTGTATCCCTCGTTGAATATACCTGCAGCAATAAAAGCAGCAATTTCAATAATTTTAAACCCAGAATGCAGATGTTTTGGAGTCATTAGCCAAACGGTCGAATTAGAACTCCCATTAGCATTCTAGGTGTGGCCATCTAAAAATCTTGTAAGTAAATCGTCTCTTGATAAATCTTGTATTGAAACATCTGCTCCAATACAATTAAAGGTAGGACCGACGTACACAAAAGGGATTATGAAAGAGGCGTTAACCTGCCTCTAGCGCTCCTTATACCTGCGACGCACGGGCGGTGCGCTCTAAAATGAGTCACGCTCATAGACTGTAGCTCTCATAGGACTTTGAATTTCACTTTGAAACTTTTACACGATATTCTTGAAGGGATAATCTATTTTTTTATGCAAAAAAAAAAAACAATTCGATTTTTTGGAAATTGTAAAGGAGTTGCCCCCCTTAAAAAAAATTAATCTTGAATAAAAAAGCATATCTAACTCTTAAACAATCGCCGTTAAAATGTTTAAACATTTATAGCTAATTAATAACACTAACTGGGCGAATTATAGTAAAATAGGAAAAAATAATAGATAACTATTTTTCCTATAGTAAATATTTTTCATTAGTAAAATAGGAAAAATTGTTATCTATTATTTTTTTTATAATTTGCCCAGTTAGTATTGAAATCTCGTCGTGCTCTCTCTCTCCCCTCGGCGCCAAGTTCGTCCGCTGGGGCGTCATCGCACTCCACGGTGCTCCTAAACTCATCCTTAGCCTGCCAGGAGGTGACAATCCTCTACTACCAGACCTGTAGCGTGTCATTCTGCAGTCTCAGTCGTTTCAGGAGCACTTCCGGATCATCTTTTGAAGGTTCCTCTGCTCAAAGCAGATAACAATAAATTTAAAAAAAGACGTTAGATACTTTATCTGTCGGTGCTTTAATGTGCAATCATCACGCCGATAATGACACAAAGGCGCCATCTTTAGTTTTGATAGAGACTGAGCATTAACCGTACGACCGACAATTTGTTTATGTCGATATGTAAATATTTATATTTATACCAACGAGACATAGCAACATCGCACATTCTTCCGGCTAAAAGTGCGCCAGGATTGGTCACCTTAAATAGTTAGTAACTATTTGTAGGACGAAAAATATTTTTTTTTATTATTTTTCATATGTACAGCTCATTACGACTCCAAATGTATAACAACGTCAAAAGTTTCAGATACACAGTGTACATCATTTCCGAGGTAAAGTTTTTCGTAGATTCCGAAACAATTATCAGTTTTTCTATTGAAAACGGTTGAAGGCTTCAAAAAAACCCGGAAACAAAGAGCTTGAGCAGCAAATATCGACTTGCTTACTGCGATTCCTTGCATCTACTTCGAGGTGGGTGCAATGGAGACAGTAGTCCGGAAAGGGTGTTGTGAATGGACGGTTTAAACTTCGGCGTCATTCTCAATCATAAAGTCAAAAAGCCTTTATCAGTCCGCCTCTTTTTGTTTCAGTTTTTCAGTTTCCTCTATGTTTTCTTTAAGATCGCCACTCCTCGTTTAGAATCTGCATGCGATAGCCAACGATTTCCTATTTTTTCCGACTTTTATATAAATTTATAGACCACGTATGATAGCCGCCGGCTTATCTACTGGTCCCTATCGGAGTACAATAGGACTCCGTTTACTTAGTTTCGCGAATAGCCAAGTCTCCTCCTTTTGCGCCAGCGCCCTCAAGAACAGGATTAAGACGTAAATCCTTACATTATCATGTTTATTTATTTATCTTTATAAATGCATACACGCACACAATTAGTGCGGCGTTACAATTGCGTAGGTCGGTGTATACATATCTTTGCGTCTGCCGGGGCCCCTCTATGTACAATCAGCTGCGACGGTTACTTAGTATAATTCAGATCGGATTAAATTAAGATTTATAAATTTTTAGGATTTGTGTGGATGTTCCAAATAAATTACCGTCGTGCTGAGAGCTTAGATTTAAGAATTTATTATTCAATAGAAAAAGATATTCCCAATAATTACGATAGCAAAAATCGTTGCTTTTACAATGGGTTTTTTTTTTTTTTGGAACAATCGCCTCGCAGACCAGTTGCTTGATGAATTACTCGATGCTTCCTTTTTTTGGTGACGTGACGGTTAAAGGATGCGGTTTTGTGTAGGGATGCTAGCCCTTCTCGCGTGTATCGTTTTTCTTTTTCTGGATCACCACCGCCAACCAAGACGAGAGACGGCCGCTCAGCTGAGCGCGGCCGCCATCTTCCCTCGACCGCGCGATGAACGAGGAAGATGCCGTCGGGGAAGCAATCCACACTAACACGTATCGCACAACACACACGCACAACCCAGAGCATAGATGAGAGGAAGGGAGACGGCGCGACGCTTAGCTGATGCACCGGCTGCTACAGGCCGTCAGCAGGAGGCGACTCCCCGGTGCCGCCGCCGTCCAGAGTTCGACGGGACGCATGAAAATGGCGCACATTGGGATGAAATGGACCCGAACACGCGCACGAGGCTCAAAAAAAAAGTTAGTCTTATCGAATTAATAATAATTGTTTATAGTTCTGCATATGCTGTTCAATAAGAATTGAAATTATGAAAAGAAAATATTAATCTTTCTTATATTTATGGGCATTTAAAAATTAGTTAAATTACAAAAAATGTTGATCTTCTTTTTTTAATATTTTTTCTATTTCGTAGTATAGCTTTCTAGATTACAATTTTTAATTGATTATCTCCATTTAATTTTTTCTACTACTTATGCTTCTGTTTAATGAAATTTAAATCAAAACTTTTGTTTCTAAATACTTAATAATCAAAGGCTAGCAATTAATTGTACGATAAAAATTTCATTTTTTGAAATAAATAATAATTATCATTGCGTAGTTTTTGAAGTTCTACTAGGTTCGACCTAAAACCAACGGGATTTTGAAGTGTTTACATGCATAGCAAATTTATTAAAGTCCAATCTGCAAATATTTGCATATGTAAATATGGGAGTAAAAAACCGCACGCATTATACACGTTGGACAGGATTCGCAGGGATAGGAGATGAAACTGCCCCGCCTGAACTTTAGAGCACTCTAACTTCAAATCGGATAAGTATAAATTACCGTTTGTTAGTGATTTATAAAAATTAACAAAACTTCTTTAAAATAATAATATAATAATGAGTGAAATAAGTAAGTATTTTTAAAAAACTAATTTTTATTACTTGAAATGCGTTTTATTTACGAATTTTTGTATATACTATATTTTTTTTTGTATTTGTATATTAGATTCAAGTAAGCGATACTTCTACGAAAATTTTTTTGATATATTTTACAATTAAAAATTCGAATAAAGTATGCGCATTAATAGAAGATTTCGCTCTAAAATCTAAGTTCATTGTAACTCCTGGGTTTGCTAAAAATGTTATCACATCATTCAATCAGAAGTGGAGGAAGTGTAGCAGATCAGCAACTTTCTTTAAAACCTAATATAAAGAATGGCTAGACAGTAATCTGTATGAAAAACAATGTAATAACGTAAATGAAAAACAGTCTACTACACATTTAAAACAGCTGAAATATTAGTTAAAAATTATAATTGGTGGCCTATGTCACCAACAGTGCACAAAGTACTAATTCATGGACGAAGCATTATATAACATGCTATTTTACCTCTTGGTATTACAGAAATTGCACTATTAGCAAACGTTATTTGTTTAATATATTAAAACATAAAATGTACCTTTATTTTATTCAGGTCAGCTGTCAGAAGAAGCACAAGAGCACCGTAATAAAGATTTTAAATTTTATAGGAATAAATTTGCGAGAAGATGTTCAGGAGAAGAAAATTTAGTGGATATTTTCAATAGATTTTTATTAAAATCAGACCAAATTATTTTTAGTTTGAGAGAGTCTACAAAAAAATGCGGAAAATTTTTCGAGATACCGCAAGAAGTCAAATTATTATTAAAAAAATCCGACCAACAAAAATTTTATGTTGAAATTCTTTTGAAGCGCGGGTCGTCGGCTTTGGTCAATGATCTTAATTATTTGAATTATCAACTGATTCTAGCCCCTTAGATCGACCAGATACCGAGCACTCGCGTCGAACCACGATCTCTCGTTCGGCCCGGGCTAACTCAGCGGCAGAGAGGTCGTGGGTTTGCGGGGCTAATGGTGAAACAATAGAGGCACAGTTTAAATTAACGAATTTATTCGCCCTCAGCGAGCATTCTCCTTTTCTCATACAACTCTGTCCTTAAGGGACGACACGCTACGCTTGGCTTAAAGCCACTCTATACGCTCGTTTTCGCGTTATACAATTTATCCATGCTTGCGCGCTAAAGAGATCGCAGGTACTTATCGCTTTGTCCTTTCTCGATGTCATGCGGCGCTTCGCTTCGCAGGTGTCTTTGTCAGCTATCTCGGCGGACTTCTCCAGGGAGATGTTGACTGCTCGGCCACCGACTCGTCGTCGCCTCATGGTTGGATGTCAAACGGGTCGGCTGGCTCGCTTGAGGCCGATCGGCTCCAGGGCCGCATGTCTTCCTCGCCGAGGCTTCGGGCAGGTGATAGCGTTGGCTGCCTAGAAGAGCTCTTTCTCTGGGCGAGGCTGCTGGACGCGAGAGCGATCGCTTTTCGGCTCATTAGCCGCGATAGCCCTCGCGAGCTCGTTATCCCCTCTCTTTTCGCGGTTAGTCGCGGGGGGGATTCTCGTTTACTTACGCGCATTTGTTTGTGTACACGTACCTAGCGCATATCGCGACTCCGGCGCGTGTATTAGTTATTTACATTTGTATGTTGCGGTTTTCACGCTACAATTTGATAAAAATTAATTTTTATCTTTTTACATACTTAGTTAAATAATTTATTACAGACCTGTTTTCTTTAGTTAAAGTATATTATATATATATACTTCAATATATACCGATAAAACAAAAAAAATCTGCTAAAAAAGTCAAATTATAAGGATTAAACATCCACGCGTGCGTTTTGAGTTGTTTCATCCCAGTGTGCGGCGTCCTAACCTCAACCGATGCACAAGGCCACGATGACTCAGAGCGCCGGCGAGCAGCGTCGACGACCCTTGCACTCACTCGCGCACTACCCCAGCGGGCGAACCAACTACCAGAGGGCGCCACGATATAGACAGCGACCACGGGAGCAGCAGTCCGACGACCAGCGAAGATGCGGCGAGCACATATCGCCCACCGAGCGCGACACGTGTTAGAGTGAGACGTTGGGAGAGACGGGCTTGCGCCAGCAGAGAAGGTGCCGCTCAAGCACAACGAGCTCGACCGTATAGAGAGCCCGCGCCTCCACCCACGCGATAAAAACCTATCGGCGCACGCTGCGTGCGTCGCCATTTCGCATGTCTCCGCGTTATCACGGCGCCTCCATCATCAAGCGAATTGTTCGAGGCCCGCCCCGAATAGAGGGCACTCGCGTCGTAATTAGATCATCCTGCAAGGCGATTCTAGGTGCGATAGTTAAGTACTCGCGCGACACCTCACATTCTCTTTGGCTCATTAGACCATGTGACATGCGTACCTTGAATTTCGCGCGTAGCGCGCTGCAAATTTTATTTTCGCCAATATCGGCAAGGTCGCGACCATCGACCTTCGCGGCACGTGCATAAATTGCCCGTGCATTCAGCGTTCGCCCTTTCTCACTCGGGACCCACTGGAGGACGACCATCCAGTCGAAAGGCCAACTTGAGGAACTGCCTGCCAAAGACCTTCTGAGCCCCGTTAGAACTGGCGCCCTTTAACGTGTGCACCGGAGGGAAGTCTTTAAGGACCTCCCGAGGTCGCATTCGCTACGTGTCGCGCGGAGCGGGCAAGCGGCCCGTTCCCCCTCGTGTTTACGTTTGTGGATCGCGCGGAGGAGGCAGGCGTCCTGTTCCCAATTTCGTGCGATTGTTCATCGCGAGTCGCGCGTTTGTGTTCGCGGGCGGTTCCGCTCGGCAACGTTCGGGCACGTTCGGGGCGCTCGGTTCACGCGCCCGATCTCGACTAACATCCCCGGGACGCGGATTCCTGTAATTTATTTCACGGAGGCAATAAAGTTCCTTGTCGCCTAACCTCTCGGATACCGCCACTCTCCAGTATAACTGAGCGGCCGGCACCAGCTGTCCAAGGGACGGACAGCTACGCGAGCGCAAGGGACGCGCTCGCATCCAGCACGAGAGTATAAGAAGCGAGCGTACAGGCGTACGCTCGCGTTGTATACGGGCCGCGGCGACGTGTGTTCGCCTTTAGGTGCTAGAGCGCACCCCGAGGTAAGACCTGGCGGGGCACTCGTATGTGCTCCATTGCCCTGTATCTCGCGGAGAAAATAGTCTCCTCCGCGAGGCAAATAGGAAGCAACAGTGTTTAATTTTTCTTGATTAAAATTGTAAAGAAAAAGGTTTGCATACCTTACCCCTACTTCTCGAGTGATTATCAAAGTGACGATTGCGAATAGAAAAGTATGTAGTGCGTTGAGGCCTCAATTAAAAGACCATTGATTAGAAGAATAAAGTTTGTGTATAAATAAAGTAGTGTAGATACGTTCCTTTTTCCAAACGCTTCCTTATCTATAATTTCACAGCCAATTTAAAAAAATAAAGTTAACTAACCCATTAAGGCCCAAGCAAACATTTTTTTTGCGTCGTTTTTGACCGTTAAAAACATGATGTTGCAGGGTCAGAAAAAAATCGAGGCATACTTTTTCTGAAGTAGAATTTTCTCCTTTTTCAGAATCTGGCTGTTTCTTTTTTATCAAATGTGACCCTGCATTGTTATCAACAATTTATTGTCAAAAAACATAAAATTTTTTAGTGTAATTTTTTTTCGAGCCACTAAAACACATTGAAATTGAATCTCCAGAATCTTGGGAACGCAATTTCTTGCATCCATGAACCTCAAACTGTAAGAGGCATATGCTAATTTTAACCCTTTTGCAGATGGCGTTGTCTGACAGAGCTTCATGCGATTTTTGAATAATATACTTTGACATTTTTCAATCATAATGCAAAAGTTCGAAATATGGCTTAAAAACGCTGATTCGGGGTTTTCGGGGTCGCTGATCACGAATCTGGCATTATTATTGCAAAATTAATTTGTTTAAACAATTTGTTTAAACAAATAATGTCTTAATTTAATAATTTTTTCCAAACAAGCGCAGATTCATCATCGACGGGAAAACATTTAATGAAAACATCATTTTTTTATCATGATATTGCAACAATATCATATATTTATAAACAAAACCCTAAAAGCACCAATTTCCGAACTCGGCGCTTCAACGACCTCCCTTGAGGCCTGAGCCAGCCGGAAACGGTCCCAAGGCGGTGCATACGCACTTGGCGCCTTTTTAGGACATTGGTGAGTTTTTAGGTGGTTTAATTCCGCGTGTGATAAGGGTTGGGGATATTAGTTGTGTTAAAGTACCTTGTGTTAAGACCTTGAAATACTACATCACAGTATATTAAATAATGACTATATTAGAGTAATTATATCAAGTGTTCATTTATATAATAAATAAATCTAAATATTTTTAGTAAACTTCTGAATCAAATATGAAATTGTATTTATTTTATTTTCGTACGAATTTTCTAAACTGTATGCGTACAAGAATCTAATATTTATTAAATAATTGAATTAACGGTTTTTAATTTAAATTAAACGTAAGTAAGAATGTGAAAGATGATTTAATAATTTTGAGTAATTTAATTAAATGTAAAATTTCCAACTAAGAATTGGATTATATCTGCTTTGATAAAATTTAATTGTTTAATTGAATGGAAAATCAAAAGTATGAATAAAAGTTTGAATGTTTATATATTTATCACTATACACGGTGTTCAAAAAGTAACTGGCACGACCAGTATACCCGTGTTCAGAATAACATTCTAAGCACTTTTTCCCTTTTGGCATAATTCGTAATTTTGGCTAATTATCGAGTTATGGTCAATCAAAAACTTCGATAATTAGCCAATCAGCGCGCGGATAGGCGCTGGTGGGCGGGGCTTTTGCCAGCGGGGAGAGCGGCTTGGGCGTGGCGCTGCCTCATCGTGCCTCCCCACTTCGCGGGCCCGTCAGCACACGGACACGCACGCACACTCGCGCGGTACCGCCGGGAGTGTGCGTGCGTGAGTTCGGAGCAGACAAGACGCAGGGGTCTGTCGGTTGTATGCTTATCCCTCGGGGATCTGTAGATTTTCAGGTCCCCGAGGGAGAAGCAAGCGAGTGCCCGCTTTTGCCCGATTTTTGCTGTAACGGGCAAAGGCGGGCACACGGCGGGCTTCTCCCTCGGGAATCAGCATGTGTTCAGATCCCCGAGGGAGAAGCAAGCGAGTGCCCGCTTTTGCCCGATTTTTGCTGTAACGGGCAAAGGCGGGCACACGGCGTGCTTCACCCTCGGGAATCTGAACACATGCAGATTCCCGAGGGAGAAGCAAGGGAGAGAGTGCGGCCGCTTCAGCACGTTATTTACAGAAACGTGCTGAAGCGGCCGCCTTCATTCGCTTTAGCCCGTTACGTCCAAAAAGGGGCTCAAGCGAGCGCATTTCTCGCTTCTCTCTCGGGAATCTGAAAACGCGCAGACTCCCGAGAAAAAATGCGGCCGCTTTAGCCCGTTATGTCGAAAAAAACGGGCTAAAGCGGCCGCATTCCCCGCTTCTCTCCAGGGATCTGCGCGTTTTCAGATCCCCGAGAGAAAAGCGAAAGAATGCGGCCGCTTTAGCCCGTTACGTCGAAAAAACGGCCTAAAGCCAGCGCATTCCCCGCTTCTCTCCCGGGGATCTGAAAACGCGCAGATCCCCGGGAGAGAAGCGGGGAATGCGGCCGCTTTAGCCCGTTTTTTCGACATAACGGGCTAAAGCGGCCGCATTTTTTCGCTTCTCTCTCGGGGATCTGCGCGTTTTCAGATCCCCGGGAGAGAAGCGGGGAATGCGCTGGCTTTAGGCCGTTTTTTTCGACGTAACGGGCTAAAGCGGCCGCATTTTTTCGCTTCTCTCTCGGGGATCTGCGCGTTTTCAGATCCCCGGGAGAGAAGCGGCCGCGTTCTTTTGCTTCCTTGTTGGCAAGTTAATTTTTTTTTTTTTTTTTTTTTATCCGAGGAGAGGGGGAAATGCTTTATGCACCATAAGGGAAGCATCGGGCTTCCCTCGTGTGTGTGACTGTACCAGTCTGCACTGGTACTACACACTAAAACCCCCTCTCCTTTTTGACAAACGAATCGTTTGCCAGCGTTTTATTTTTGGTAGCCCTGAAAAGGGCTGTTTTAAAAAATCAATATAAATTACAGGAACTGCTCGACGTGCCGTCCATCACGTTCCAGCACCAACTCGGCTCTCCTCCTAACGTTATTTATAGCTCTTCGAATCATGTTTTCGTCTGCTGCTACTGATGCGAAGGCTTCATCAATGCGGCGGCGGCACTCATCCCTATCGCGAACAGGATTCTTGTACACGATCTCCTTAATATAACCCCACAGAAAGAAATCTAGTGGGGTTATATCAGGAGAACGTGCGGGCCAGTGAATGGGTCCTCCGCGGCCAATCCACCGATCCGGGAACACCATATCGAGATGGTCCCTCACATCTCGCGTAAAATGTGGAGGAGCGCCATCGTGCTGAAATAGCATGTTTTGACGGCGCTGCAACTCCACATTCTCGAGCAATCCTGGCAGCTGGTCTCTCAAAAACTGGAGGTACGCCGCACCATTCAAACGAGGTGGAAGGTAAACCGGCCCAATCTAAATGTATTATAGGGAATGATATAAAAAAACATTATATTAATTAATAAATAATTCTTGTATTTAAAAAAATACTTACAATTTCTCCGTTCACTATTCCGGCCCAGACATTGATGCTCCATCTGTGCTGGAAATGTACCACTCTGGTCATTCGTGGATTTTCTTCAGACCAGTAGTGGTAATTATGCTGATTCAACAGCCCAGATGTTGTGAATGTGCACTCATCAGTGAACAAAATATTTAATAAAAAGTTTGGGTTTGCCCGCAATTGGGCCAGCAAACCTCCACAAAAATTCACACGGTGTTGAAAATCGCCGGGCAGCAAGTCTTGTACACTTCGGTAATGGTAAGGATGCCTACCAGCATCCCTTACCACACCATGTACCTGGCTATGGGACAGGTCAAGCTCCCGAGCAACAGCACGCGTACTGGTGGTTGGGTCGGCATCAAAATTTCTGAGGATTCTCTCCTCCATTGCCACATTCAATACTTCGCGAGGACGTCCAGCACGTTCGATAATGGGCATAACGTTCCCAGTCTCGGTAAATCGTATGTACGCATTTCTAATTGTATCGCGTGTAGGATGCCGATCATTCGGCCACCGCTCGCGATAAAGATTAGCAGCATGAGCGACGACACCGTTGCACTCAATGTATACCTGAACCATGCGAATGTAATCAGCGACAGTGTAAGGAACACGCGCGTGATCCATGGTTCAAGCGAGACTGACATTTCCACAAGCGAACGGAAAAAATTATTAAATAAACAAAAGTATCGCGATTTTGTTTTAAGGCGCTCCAAGTCCGCCGCAAGCGTTTCAGAAAACAACTACCGCTAGCGGCGGCACCCACTCCAGAAAACAAATGATTTTAAAAAAAAATTCATATTTAAAGACAATTGAGAATCTACTACGTAGATTGTCAATTTGAGAAAAATTACAAAAACTATTTATGCAAATTTAATTCAAATTTACATAAAAAAAAACATACAATTATTTATGTAATTTTTAAAAATGATTAAAAGCGAGACGCGTTCTCGCATTAGCCCGTTTCTGTAAAAAACGGCCTAATGCGAGCGCATTCCCCGCTTCTCTCCCGGGGATCTGAAAACGCGCAGATCCCCGAGAGAAAAGCGGCCGCATTCCCCGCTTCGCTCCCGGGGATCTGCGCGTTTTCAGATCCCCGAGAGAGAAGCGAAAGAATGCGGCCGCTTTAGCCCGTTACGTCGAAAAAACGGGCTAAAGCGGCCGCATTCCCCGCTTCTCTCCCGGGGATCTGAAAACGCGCAGATCCCCGAGAGAAAAGCGAATGAATGCGGCCGCTTTAGCCCGTTACGTCGAAAACACGGGCTAAAGCGGCCGCATTCCCCGCTTCTCTCCCGGGGATCTGCGCGTTTTCAGATCCCCGAGAGAGAAGCGAAAGAATGCGGCCGCTTTAGCCCGTTACGTCGAAAAAACGGCCTAAAGCCAGCGCATTCCCCGCTTCTCTCCCGGGGATCTGAAAACGCGCAGATCCCCGAGAGAAAAGCGAAAGAATGCGGCCGCTTTAGCCCGTTATGTCGAAAAAACGGGCTAAAGCGGCCGCATTCCCCGCTTCTCTCCCGGGAATCTGCGCGTTTTCAGATTCCCGAGAGAGAAGCGGGAAATGCGCTCGCTTTAGCCCCTTTTTGTACGTAACGGGCTAAAGCGAATGAAGGCGGCCGCTTCAGCACGTTTCTGTAAATAACGTGCTGAAGCGGCCGCACTCTCTCCCTTGCTTCTCCCTCGGGAATCTGCATGTGTTCAGATCCCCGTGAGAGAAGCGGCCGCATTCTTTCGCTTCTCTCTCGGGAATCTGAACACTTACAGATCCCCGGGAGAGAAGCGGGAAATGCGCTCGCTTTAGCCCGTTTTTTGGACGTAACGGGCTAAAGCGAATGAAGGCGGCCGCTTTAGCCCGTTTCTGTAAATAACGTGCTGAAGCGGCCGCACTCTCTCCCTTGCTTCTCCCTCTGGAATCTGCATGTGTTCAGATTCCCGAGGGTGAAGCACGCCGTGTGCATGCCTTTGCCCGTTACAGCAAAAATCGGGCAAAAGCGGGCACTCGCTTGCTTCTCCCTCGGGGACCTGAAAACCTACAGATCCCCGAGGGATAAGCATACAACCGACAGACCCCTGCGTCTTGTCTGCTCCGAACTCATGCACGCACACTCCCAGCGGTACCGCGCGAGTGTGCGTGCGTGTCCGTGTGCTGACGGGCCCGCGAAGTGGGGAGGCACGATGAGGCAGCGCCACGCCCAAGCCGCTCTCCCCGCTGGCAAAAGCCCCGCCCACCAGCGCCTATCCGCGCGCTGATTGGCTAATTATCGAAGTTTTTGATTGACCATAACTCGATAATTAGCTAAAATTACGAATTATGCCAAAAGGGAAAAAGTGCTTAGAATGTTATTCTGAACACGGGTATACTGGTCGTGCCAGTTACTTTTTGAACACCGTGTATATACGTATCACTAAATCTGATTTATGAAATAAATAGAATAATTAAGATTAATTTAATTAAATGCAATAGATTAACAATATAGATCGATACCCTTAAACCTAATTTTTAATGGTAACATCAAATGTATAAATACTGTTTTAAAATTTAATTATAAATTCAATAACTCTACTATTTAAAGTAGTGGTTACCACGTAGACGCAGCAATGCCATGAAGAGGGAGCGGATGGTTTATTGCTGCAAAAAAAATCGTCACGGGTGCTCCAAAAATACAAATAAATCGTTTTATAAAGGCGTCAGGCACTGCTTCTACTGTTGCGTTTTTTATAGGTATTGGCATAAAATATTATTCTTCCCATTTTTAGATACAGGAAAAAGAACGACTATATCAAGACTCACTTTTTCCATAGGAGCCATTTGTGTATCAGAAATTACCATTTTCTGTTTTGTTCTTACCCGCACTAACTTTTTCATTTGACATTTTAAACATCTTTGTATATAATTTTGTATGTCCTTCTTCATATTTTCTCAAAATAAATTATATTTAACCTTTAGAGGACGGGGAATTTTGGAATTTTTAATTTCTCAGTATTTTCTATAAAAAACACATAATATGCATCTCTAATATTGGGAAATACTCGTATGTAAAGTGTCTATCCATGGTCGAGCCACTATAGTGGCTTTACCGTCCCATACAGGTTTATCCTCCTATATATTTTTGTTACCCCTTTATTTCCTCTGATTGCAGATCCGTGTAGTTCCTCTATGATTTTTGTTCTGTTTTTTTCTTCTACATATTTTACATATCCATGACACAATATTATTTTTAAAGAAGCTCCTTTCAATATTTGTTTGATACATTTTATCATTTCCTTCCATGAAATATTTTCAATAAATTCCCTTACCGCCATACTTATAGATTTAATATTTTCTTTTTCAGTTATTTCTCTTAGTGTTTTGATTGATGACTTAATACCCTGAAGTACATCATGTGTAGATTCTGCTTCTTTCCCTCGAATTACTAATGCAAAATGTCGATTATTATTTTTAGATATTATTCTAACTTCTCCTTTGTCAATCTCTGTAAATTTTGGTAATTCTTTCGATTATTGTAGTAATTTTGCACCCGAATCGCATGGGGTCCCATCAGTTGAGATAAAATATGCATAATTATCTTTGCGCATGGTGAGTTGTTCGCGACAGTCTATAAATTGTTTATTAATATTTTTAGTAAGTGTACAATCAAAGTTATGTTTGTCTTCGTAAAAATTTTCCTTATTATTTCTGATTTCTTTGTGATTTACCTATTTCTGTGGTAATTTGAAAATGTCTTCCATTTGTTCGTCTACCTTTTCTGCATTTTCTTCTATAATTTGTGGTGAATTATTTTTATTTTTATTATTTTTACTATTATTCGGTTTCTTGGGACGTGTAAAATTACATTTTGGTACAGTCAATTTTCCTGATTAATTTCTAGTAATTGCAAAAATATTTTCTTCCACTGGATTGAATGATGGACTGAGTCATAAGCGTCTAATTTAAAACGCCACCTGCTTACTTGTGACGAAGTATCGGTAGAATTTTTAAACCATACCAAAGGCTTATGGTCAGTTACTATGATAAATTTTTGGCCTAACAAATAAGGTCTGAATTGTGTAACATCTTTCCCTAGTTCGCCTTGAGAAAGTATTCCTCCTATTGCAGTTCCGCTTGCATCGCAAGTTATAATAAAAGGCTTTTCAAAATCAACAATTTTTAAGACGAGTTGACGGCATAATTTATCTTTTAAAATTGTAAGTGAATTTTGTGTATCTTCATCCTATATAAAAGTGTGTCGTTCTTTAATAAATTACTTAAGGTTTTTGCAATTCAAGAAAAATTATATATAAATCGGCGATAATAACCGGCTAATCCCGAAAATTGACGAATATTCTTAACATTCTTCGGTTCAGGAAATTCTCGTACTGCTTTTAGTTTGTTAGAATCGGGCTTTACCCCTTCTTGGCTTAACACATGGCCCAAATAAAAACTTCGGTTTTTAAAAATTCGCATTTGTCTGGCAGTAATTTAAGATTAGATTCTCGCAATTTTTGTAAAAATTTTCGAAATTTCCCATTTTGTTCGTCTATCGTTCTTGCAAATATTACGGCATCATCTACATAAATAAATATATCTTTGCGCTGCATGCCTTTAAACGCCATGTCGACCCCTCTCTGAAAGGTAGCTGGACTATTCGACGAGCCCATAGGCATCAGACAAATTGATAAAGACCGAAAGGTGAGGAAAATGCTGTTTTATGTCAATCAGCTGGATCCAATGGTATTTGAAAAAATATTTGTGCTAAGTCAAAAACTGAGAAATATATTGAGTCTCCTATTTTGTCAATTATATGCATTATGTTAGGCATAGGGTATTTATCTTTAATTGTTTTGTCATTCAATTGTTGAAAATCTACTACTAGACGATATCGCTTATTTCCGTTACTGTCGGGTGTTTTTGCAACTAAAAAAGGCAGGTGAAACATAATTCGAGCATGATGGTTCTATTATATTATTGTCAATTAATACTTGTAATTGTCTTTCTAATTCATCCATTAGAGCGTGAGGAAATCTAAATGGTCTCGTATAAACAGGTACTTCGTCAGTAGTGGGAATTCTATGTGTTATAATATTTGTTGTTCCCAATTTTTCCCTTTTTAAATAAAAAATATCGGCATATTCTTCAATTAATTTTTCAATAGGTTCTCTTGATTTCTCTTTTATGTGTTGATATCTTAGTTGTTTTTTCAACTCTTTCATTCTATTAGCTTCGGGTGATTCCTTCTTTATCGTCATTATCGTGTTACTGGGAAAATAATTTATTGTTGATTTTTTTCCTCTATCAAAAACGGTTGTGACTCGTGTCAAATTTCTGATTTCTCCTTTCCATTGCTCTTTATTATTTATTACAAAATAATTTTCTTCCTTTTTAAAAATGTCGATTTTTCCTTCTTCTTTATTGTTAAAAACATCAACTTTCTAATTTTTATTCATTTCTTCAATGCACTTAATTTCAATTATTATTTCCATTTTAATATTTTCCTTTGATTCTTCAAATTCCTCTTCCTGAATATAGGGTTTTAATAATTCCTTTGGGCATGTATCTATTGCTTCTTCTTTTCTTCTTTTTCTTCTAGATTTATTTATTCTTAACATTCCACCAACAGGCTTATTCAATATTTTGTAACATTTTTGAGACTCAATTTTTATATCGTCACACATAATACTCAATATTTTCTCATCATTATATTCATCATTACAATTTCATTTAAACACATTATCTTTCTTAATTAATTCTTCATGACAATCTTCATTAAATTGCTGAGTCCCTTTAGTCACTTCATTCTGATTTTGTTCGTCGTTACTACATGTTAATTCTTTAATTCTGTTATTTCTCTCTTCTTTAGACTGCCCCACATATATATAAATCCCTTCTTTCTCAGACCTTTCGTCCTTTATTTCTGCATTTTGTTCATTATCAACAAATATGTTTTACACGTCATAACCCACTTCGGAAATGATCCGCTAATGAGAAATGAATTTTTCACCATATTACACTTGATATCTTATTAATTGCATTACAAAAAATCAGATTCATCCATCCATCCATCCATCCATCCATCCATCCATCCATCCATCCAGTCCGTCCGTCCGTCCGTCCGTCCGTCCGTCCGTCCGTCCGTCCGTCCGTCCGTCCGTCCGTCCGTCCGTCCGTCCGTCCGTCCGTCCGTCCGTCCATCCATCCATCCATCCATCCATCCATCCATCCATCCATCCATCCATCCATCCATCATCCATCCATCCATCCATCCATCCATCCATCCATCCATCCATCCATCCATCCATCCATCCATCCATCCATCCATCCATCCATCCATCCATCCATCCATCCATCATCCATCCATCCATCCATTCATTTAATAATAATCGGAAATTTCAAGCTAAGCATTAATGCATTACAAAGTAATAAAGTAATCGTAATTTTTAATTACAATTTTGCGTATGGAGAGAAGATCAGGAAAAGAGAGAGAATCGTCAAACTTCGCCCCCCCCGCTACACTACCCCCATTCGGGCTATAAAGCTACCCCCGCTCCGCTTTTCCGCCACACACGCTGACGAATTTTCGCGCGTCTCAGACAATCAGCATTGTCATTTGACTTGGCGCCCCTAGTGGGAATGTCTGGCCCTTGGGCCTTAAAAGAGACCGCACGCACTGTACAATTCAGTCCACTCGTCTACTTTAATCATCAAGGTCTCCAGTCTTTAAGCTAGAAGTTCTATAGTGATTTCAGTGGCCACCGCTTCTTCAAGCTCCAGCGACCACCACCGCTCTCTTAGGCGCGCAGGTCGTCAGATCCAACCTGCGGTTGAAGATTCAATAGCAGCATCACCCTCACACATTTCTCTCTCTCTCTCTCTCGATCGACTCCACTACAGTTCCCAGGGAAAAGTGAATAAAAGTAAGTTGTATTCATCAAATTTGACTTTCTCTCTTTTTTTTCTTCTTTCCTATGCTTATTTGCTTATTAATATAATCATTGATAACGGCCAGCATTGCACCTCTGGACCTTTACTCAAAGATTTGTAGAAAATATTTCCCTTGCCTCCCATCCTTAACTGACGTAGTTTATACGGGTTTATGCCTAGACGCGCCATATGATCAAAGTCGGACTCCTCTCTATCCTTCATATACGCAGACACGAATCTCTCACCTCTGAATCATAAGAAAACAATCCTTAACCAGCGTTGCCCATTAGCCTTGGTTAAGGCAGACGCTGCCCGTAAAAGAGAGGGTTGACCTTCCACCACTCTCTCGGCGTTCCATTAACTTGGACGTCACAGTCAGGTGACAATCTGGTCATATATCTGGTCATATATCTGGTCATGTATCAGGTGATATGTCAAGTGATATGTCAGGGGATGTATCGAATGATATGTCAAATGATATGTACGCGATGTATAAGATGATATTTCAAATGATCTGTTAGGTGATATACCAGGTGATATTTCAAGCGCTATGTTACGTGATTTGACAGGTCATATATCAGGTCATTTATCAGGTGATATGTGAGGTTATGTTGTAACGGTGATGTTGTAACGGTGGTTGTTGAAGGGATTTCTTCGGCCAAATTATAATTATAACTATTGAATTTAGCCCCTTGGCCAATCACTTTTTCAACGATCACTGCCACAAAAGAACCGCGATCCTCTGATTGGCCGGGATAGCAAGGTCGGCAGAGGGGAGCGGATCTTGCGGGGCTAGGGAAAATTACTGGAGCAGCTTTTATATCTTTAGTCGCTGAAGGCGACATTTATTAAATAATGTTTCATATAACTACAAAATGATTACAATTCTTCGCTTATTAATTTGACTTCGCGTGCGCGAGTGGGAACCGCTGTTTCACTATTACTAAACCTGAGAGAGAGAGAGGGCGAAGGGCATCTTGGTGATGCTGGCTCCTAGGTTGAAGCGATAGAGAGCTATCGCTCCGCTCCCAATTAGTGTATGGCAAGTGATGTGTCAAGTGACATATCCGTTCATTTATCTGGTCACATATCAGGTGATATATCAGACTATGTGTGAGATAATGTGTCAGTTGACATACCTGGTCATATATCTGGTCGTATATCAGGTGATATGTTAGGTGACAGTTGGGTCTGGTTTGCCTCGGTATCGGCTCGCGAGAACCCCCACTGCTCATACACGCTCGAGACATCAATCCCGGCGACTAAACAGCTGTTAGCGGCGCGACTCATCCCTCGCTCGTATCGCCGCAACTACTCTGCAAGAAACTTATCTAGCTCAGCGTGTGACCTATCAGCAGGCTCTCACTACTTCTATTGCCATGCAAGACTTGATCGCTAAACAGCAGGGATTGTCATCTCTTTTACATATTTCAGACAGCCATGCTAAAAATTAGGCTGGTGCTAAATTTATTAAGATAGCTGAGACCAAATATAGTATCAATTCACATAGTGCATCTCTGACACCTCTTGGACAACAAAGTCTTCTGGAACATTCGCACATTCTAATCCCAGTGAGCACCATAGAACTCTTCTTCCAGCGCTTTGATATGCTTGAGAATCGAGCTTAGATCTATCCTAAGAATGGACTCTGTTCATAGTAGTGCCTCATCCGATATTTCTGGTGGTGGACCTGCTATCGAAATGGCAAATTTGACTGCCAGGGTATCCGCTTTTCAGGAAAACCTTGCAAACCAATCAGGAGTGTTAAGTGAGATAAACACTAATACGAGGCAGCTTCTTAGAGGTACCAAATGTCACAATGATGACTTAAAACAAGTCCTCTGATTCAAATACTGCTGTTCCCGGTGACGCTGAGCACTGCGAGGTAATTCTAAATGGTGTATTAAATAATAATATTAAAATTTTCTGAGGATTCACTCAAAAATATTGCTTTTGCGGTGCTCGGTACCGTCCTGCCATGCTTCCATACGGAGGACATCAGTAGTATCTGCATCTTGCGGCGCAGGCAATCACCTAGAGTCAGTAGCCAAGCAGAGATGGAGAATTTGGAGCTGCACTTGTCAGTAAATTGACGCGAGCAAAACGATCGCTGGCTTGTAATTTAATGTATACTAAGGTTATTAAATCATATCTATTCTTTTCCGAAGAATTTGCCTGTCTGTCAGATCGTAAAATATTTATAAATGAAATATTAACTCTAGAAAGTTTTAAATTGTTTAAACATTTGAGACCGATAGCTCAGGGCATGGGATTTAAATCGGCTAATCGGGCATAAGATGTCGAGCTGGTCCTTCTTCTCCAGGAGGATCACCTATGTCTAGCCCGATCGCGTACATGCCAAATGGCGGAGGCCGCTCGCCTCGCCTGCGGTATGCGCGGAGTTGCTAGTCGCGAATCCCACATTAAATGCGTGGGCGGCTGGCGCAGTTACTACGTACGCCCCTGCGCCCTCGTGTCGTCACTCGTCGCTAGTCGGATCGACTCGACTGAGTTCGCGTTCGCCGTCTTATTCGCGCGCCGCCTCGCCTTTCTCCCGCTTGTTTGCGCGCCGCATCGTCCGTCTCTCTCTAGCTTGTGCCCGCTTCCGACCACGTGCTCGTCGTCTCGTCGCCGTGGCCTACGTCGCGCCGCTCGCTAGAAGTGATCACGGCACCTCGCATTCTGCTGGTTCTCTACCGGTGCCCACCGGGTCGTCCTTATGCGCTCCACTCTCGGAGTGCTCCGGGTCATCGTCGGTACCTCCAGCTGCTCATCCGGGCGTCTTCGACGTGTCGCCTCAACGAACAGCTGATTAAGCACCGGGACAAATGTATCTGTGTTTGAGTGCCTGCGAGTGCCCTCGTACCTCGGGGAAAAGTGACGCGTGTTAGGATTCAATAATTAAATAAACAAAGCTGCCGTTGGCGTGGCGTCGTTCGGCGAGGCTTCGTTATCCGGATTTAATTAGTGAAACTAGGTTTGCACGTCATATAGTTCTTTCAACTTTTTGAAGGTCTTTTTGTATGCAGCTTAGTGGAAGAACTAAATTATATTAACCTATATTTACTAGTGCTTGACAAATTTCTAATCTAAATTGTAGCAAATCCATTCGTTTTTTGGTAAAGTTTATAAAATATCAGAGTCTCGTTTGTCCTTTTAGAATGAATTAGTCATGTTAATACCATGAGCAAACTTTCTGCATGTCCATTTATGCGACTTTTTTAGACCATTGTTTTTTAGGCAATTTGTAACAAAGGTATTGCTTGACAGCGCGTGCAATAGCAATATACCTATATATATACATATATGTATACTAGGGGGGTACCCCCCCACTCGCTCCGCTCGTCCACCCCCCATTTTGCGATGCAGACGTGTTTTAGAAAATAATTGGTGCATTTTTCTCCTTTTCTATAACTGTATATACGATACAAAACTTAATTTAGCCATTTGCTTTAGCGATATAATTGATTTTATTTTCATTATTATCTTTTTTTGCTAAGTTAATGATTCAATATATCGTAGACTGTATCGCTATACGATTAAGAAATTTATTGTAAATTTTTTATCCACATTTTTTGGAGCTAAAATTACAATTTCATACAAATTGAGGAGGGGCTGAGGAGGGGTTCAATAATGAGGATGTTACTGAGGAGGGGCTGAGGAATATCACTGAGGAGGGGGGAGGATATTTGAAGAGGAGCAAAAATATTTTTTAAATATATGAAAAGACACCATTAAAATGATAAATATAACATAAATTATAAAAAAAAATGAGGAGAGGAAAAGAAGAAAGAGGAGGGGTGGAGGAGGGGGGAGGATGGGGATAATTTAAGTTTTGACCTTATAACTATATAATATAGGGAGATATATATGTATATACATATATATATATATATATATATATATATATATATATATATAGTTATAAGGTCAAAACCAAAGATTATCCCCATCGTCCCCCCTCCTCCACCGTCCTCCACCGCTCCTCATTCAACATTTCCTCTCCTCATTTTTTTCATTAATTTATGTTATATTTATCTATTTAATGATGTCTTTTCATATATTTAAAAAATATTTCTGCTCCTCTTTAACTATCCTCCCCCTCCTCCCCCCTCAACCCCCTCCTCCCCCTCCTCTCCCCTCCTCCTCCCTCCTCAGTGATATTCCTCAACCCCTCCTCAGAAACATCCTCATTATTGAGCCCCTCCCCAGCCCCTCCTCAATTTGTATGAAATTGGAATTTTAGCTCCAAAAAATGTGGATAAAAGATTTACAATAAATTTCTTAATCGTATAACGATACAGTCTACGGTATATTGAATCATTGACATAGTAAAAAAAGATAATAATGAAAATAAAATCAATTATATCGCTAAAGCAAATGGCTAAATGAAGTTTTGTATCGTATATACAGTTATAGAAAAGGTGAAAAATTATTTTCTAGAAATCGACTGAAAAATAAATAAATTCAATGATATCGGCAAAGTAAAAGAGTAGATTAATGGGAAAAAAGTGACAATTGAAAAATGACTCAAAAAGTATAAAGGTTTAATTGTATCGCTAAATCAAAGGTGTATAAACAAAGGGGAAAAAAATAAAAAATAGGAGGTTTGAATAACATAACAAAAAAAAATTATAAAGACATTTTAAATGCTGTAGAATAATGTTTAATTGATTTATCTGATTATAATGAAATATTTGGAGCAAAAGAAGTTCTTGCATCAAGAGATTTTTGACGTATGTTACTAATTGTTCCGTCTGGGAATCGAATTACTCAGAGTTATTGGGAATTATAAAAATAGGTATACTGCGACAAAATTTTAAATGTATGTTATTAAAGAAAAATAAAATAATTTCGGAAAATGATATCGAATTTAAATTTTGGCTTTTAAATGAAGCCAATGGCAATTTTTATCAAACTATGATCGATAAAGTAAAGTAACAAAAATCCCAAAATCAATTATACAATCGAAAATATTATAGATGAAATTTTTGGATACTTAAAGATATGAAAAATCGACATTTTTATGAAAGTGTAATTTCAACTTCAAAATCGTATAACGATACAGTCTATGAAATATTTAATCATTGACATAGCAGAAAACGATAATAATGAGCATTTAGTAAATAAAATTAAAAAATGACGCAATTATCGTGTTGCTGAAAATTTTAAATTGAAATAATAGTTTTAAAATAAAATAATGGCTATAAAAAATTATCTTCTGGAATTTGACTGAAAAAATAAATCTATTCAATAATATCGCTAAATCAATTGGGTAAATGAAGTTTCATATCTTATAAAGGTAAAAAAATGAGAAAAATGCAACAATTATTTTCTAGAATTCGCCTGTATCGCAAAATGGGGGGTGGACGAGCGGAGCGAGTGGGGGGGTACCCCCCTAGTATACATATATGTATATATATAGGTATATTGCTATTGCACGCGCTGTCAAGCAATACCTTTGTTACAAATTGCCTAAAAAACAATGGTCTAAAAAAGTCGCATAAATGGACATGCAGAAAGTTTGCTCATGGTATTAACATGACTAATTCATTCTAAAAGGACAAACGAGACTCTGATATTTTATAAACTTTACCAAAAAACGAATGGATTTGCTACAATTTAGATTAGAAATTTGTCAAGCACTAGTAAATATAGGTTAATATAATTTAGTTCTTCCACTAAGCTGCATACAAAAAGACCTTCAAAAAGTTGAAAGAACTATATGACGTGCAAACCTAGTTTCACTAATTAAATCCGGATAACGAAGCCTCGCCGAACGACGCCACGCCAACGGCAGCTTTGTTTATTTAATTATTGAATCCTAATATATATATATACATAAACATATATTACATTTGCAATTTAATTTGTTTTCAGTTTTTCCACTTAAACAATTTTAACAAAACTTGTTATTAAAATTGTTTATTTTATCACTCTCTCTAAAAATTTAACCTATTCCGTAATTCTTAAATTGAGCAGATAACTCTGCGAAATTAAGAATTTCAAACCAAGTTAAGCTGGGCTCCGTTTTATTTCTCCCCCTTAGTCGATAGTCGATAGTCGATGTCAGAGCGGAAACGCACCCACGGCCCCTCGCGGGGACATGTGGGTGATGCACCTAGGCCTATTGGCCCTTTGCGCTCGGTCTCCTCATCATTCATTCCCTATCGACCTCCCTATATATTCGACCAGTCTAAGAAACCTGCTGAGCCCCATAGAGCAGACCCGCTCCGGTTCGAGAAGCCACTCCTCATACACCCCGCGCCTACCGCCCATCAGCCTGGGGCATAGACACAAGAGGTGTAAGGGGGTTTCCTCACTCACCCCACAAAGTCTGCAGGTATTCTCAGCACCTAATCCTATCCTATTTTTGAAGTGTGCCAGGTCGCAGTGTCCCGTCAGCCACTCCACTACCTTCCTAATAACCTTCCTGGGGAGAGTGATCATATCTCTCACCCATCTTATCGGGGCAGACTCCGCTATAAACGCTTTTGTGTGCCTGCATTCCCCGTACCTATCCCATTTCCTTGTCTGTTCCTTACTAATCCAAGCCTGAATTCTGCTATCAATCTCACAGCTTGGTATAGCCGTCTCGACGGCCTCTGCTCTGATCCCCGCCGCACCTCTTTTTGCCAGCCTGTCGGCCTTCTCGTTACCTCGAATGCCAGCATGGCCAGCTACCCATTTTAACTTAATGTCACACCTCCTCGCTAAGTCATCGAGTGATGTCCTGCACGCAAGCACCTCATAAGAGGTGATCGTCACCTTGCTAAGAGCCGCAATGGCAGCCCTGCTGTCGGAGTGTATGACAACCTTCCGATTTGTCCACTCCTCCTCAAGCATGGCTGTCACGCAACTTTTTATGGCTATGACTTCCGCCTGGAAGACCGTGGCGTGGGGTTCTAGTGAGAGAACAATCTCCCTACTGCTCCCCTCTAGCCACGCCGCCGCACCTACACCCAGTTCGTTTTTCGAACCGTCCGTGAACCATTTATGTACGTGGTTCCCTTCCGTCGCCTGATGTGTATCCGCAACCTCAAAATTCCTTTCGAATCTGTAGTTGCGGGTTACCTTATCTAGCTTAACACTCCGCTTCTGATACATGGCAATTGAATTGACGATCTCCGCATCCTCGTGTAAGTGCCAGTCCTTAGAAACCCTGATCTTCGCCTTAAGTGCCGCAGCCCTTATCATAGTCTCAAGGGGTGGGAGGCCCAACACCAGCTCTAAAGCTTTCAGTGGTGTGGACTTTCTAGCTCCAGTAATGCCCCTTGTCACCATCCCTTGCAATCTATCTAGGAGCAAGTTGCCTGTTTTTAATTTGCAACGAGGCCACCAAGCAATGGCCCCATGCAAGAGCCTTGGTCTGAGGACCGCCGTGTAGAGCCATAGGATCATCTTGGGTTTTAATCCCCAGGTAGCTCCAAAAGCTCTCCTGCAAGCCCAGAAAGCAGCCGTAAAGCTAGCTTTCTTGCTTTCCAAGTGTTTGCTCCAGTTCAGCATCGAGTCGAAAATCACTCCCAGGTACTTTGCCTCATGGGACAAAGTGAGTGTTTTCCCGAATAGCTTAATGGGATCCATTTTTTTGACCTTATATCTGGTGGTGAAGTTGACCAGTACTGTCTTCTCAGGATTTACAGACAGTTCAACCTCCTTGCACCAAACCTCCACGATGCCTAACGCAAAGTTCATTAGGCCTGCTATTGTGTACTCGTCCTGCCCAGAAATCAGGATCAGGACGTCGTCCGCATACGCCTGCGCGTATATGCCTGCCTCATTTAACCTAACCAGCAGTTCATTCACGACGAGGGACCATTCGGTGGGCGAGAGGACTCCTCCTTGCGGACAGCCCCTCCACACCCGGCCCTCCCTCGTCTCAGATCCCCACTGTGCCTGGACTACTCTCCCAACTAGTGAGTTATGTAGCCATCTAATCAGGGACTTGGGAATACCATGTCTCTCTGCACCTCGGCATATGCTGCTACTTGTCGTGAAGTTGAAAGCCCCCTCCACGTCTAGGAAAGCAGCTAATACCATACCTTTCTTTTTCATCCCTTTTTTAATTCTGGTGGTAGCCTCGTCAAGTGCGGAGTCCACTGACCTGCCCTCTCTGTACGCGTGTTGCGTAGCGTGCAGAGGACGAGTCATCAGGGCCCCCTCCTTGATTTCCCGATCCACCAGTCTTTCCAATGTTTTGAGCATGAAAGACGTAAGGCTAATCGGTTTGAAGTCCTTTACGTTCTCATGAGCCTGTTTTCCGGGCTTAGGTATAAAAATAACCTTGGCCTTCTTCCATTCGTTCGGTACATGACCGAGCGCCAGACAAGCCTTGTAGGCTGTACCCAGCGGTTCCAACAGCAAGTCCACGCCCTTTTGTAGTAGGGCCGGAAAAATACCGTCTGCTCCCGCTGCTTTGTAGGGTTCGAATGAGTCAATGGCCCATCTAATCCTATCTTTAGTTATGACCTTATCCGCCAGATCCCAGTCTTGTTCGAGGAACTCCTCTGAAGGTTGCTCCGGCGGATCCGTAGAGTTTAGTCCCGGGAAGTGAGCCATCAGAAGACACTCGAGAGCCTCTCCATTGTCAGATGCCCACTCCCCTGAGGATTTCCTGATCTGGTGCTGAGCGCTTCCGGTCGGCCTGGCCAAGATCCTATTCAGCCTAGCCGTTTCCGGAATACTGTTGAGTTCCTCACAGTAGCGCTTCCAACCCTCCTTTTTGGCCGCCTCGAGAGCCTTTTTATACTCTCGTCTGCAGTTACTGTAAGCCTGTAGCTCCCTAGATCCTCTCTTCTTTTTCCATCTGTTAAACAGCTTGCCGACCTCTTTGCGCAGGGCACCCAATCTAGGGTTCCACCAGGGTGTCGTTTTGCCCTGTCTGCGCTTCGTTGGTCTACAGCTATCCTCAAATGCACCTACTATGGCTGCTTGTATACTGCCACAGTACTTTTCAATCTCCTCCATATTCTCCAGCCTGCCTGCTTTGTCCGGGAGTCTCTCCCTTAGACGACTGCAGTACAAGTCCCAGTTTGTTTTTCTGGGATTCCTTCTCGCCTGATCATCCTTGGTCAGATCGCCCAGCTCAAAGCGGATCTGCTCGTGGTCGGACATGGAGACCTCATCCGATACTCTCCACCCCCGTACCTTCGAGAAGATACCCCTTGTTGCCAGTGTAATATCAATGACCTCCTCCCTCCTTCTGTCTCTGAACGTCGGAACCCTGCCTCTATTGAGGATATCAAGCTCCGTCGTGCAGAGGTACTCCAGGAGCCTCTCGCCTCGGTCGTTGCAGTTTGAACTGCCCCAGACGAGGTGATGCGCATTAGCATCACATCCTACTATAACCTCTCTGCCTCTACTGCGGCAGTCCTCAACCAGTGCCCTCACCTCCTCTGGGGGTGGCGAGTGCGCTGAGTCACTGGGGAAGTATGCCGAGGCCAAGATAATCTCCTCCTCAGCTCCTTCCTCCGTCCTTCTCTTCACTATTATTGTGGTGAGATCGCTGTGGCAGTGAAGGGGCCAGATCTCCCCCTGCACGCCTTTTAGGAGAATGCAGGTACGTACCCGCCCTTCCCCGGC